>CM028342.1:44432079-44597181 GCA_016618105.1 Dendrobium huoshanense
TCTGAGTTTTCTTAGTCGAGTAGTCGACCGGGCATGGTGGAGAACGGGCTATCCTAGCTACCCTCTCCTTCCCTTGAGCTGAAGCCAGGGGGTAAAAGCGACTCCCCTTTAGGAGGGGAGAGGAAGCAGGAATAGGTAGCTCCTCAACAGCCTCAGGTTCTACTTGAGCTAAGGTCTTAAAGGGTACTACTCTTTTAGCCTTAGAGACTTTCTTTCTAAGTCTCCTCAAATAGTTCTTCTTTTGATTCCTAGTGGCAAAACGGAGTCCAGAACTAGACCCCTCCTAAAAAACAGACTTGATTTCAGTGGGAGGCTCAACGATTGGTTCAGACTGTTTCTGATCATCACTGACTACTGGCAAGGTGGGTGCAGATCCCACAATCAACTCAACCACTGGGGGAATTTCCTTACTGGCATCCAAACTAACAATCTGGTGTCCATCCATAGAGAGCTCTAGAGTACTAAATCTCATTTCAAAAATAACAGTGCTCCCTTGGTCATTAACAGTCGAGGACAACTCTCGGTCAAAAGAGAAAATCAGTTGGCCAGCCATTTGGGATTTTCTGAAAGTTAAAGAAAAGGATTGAAATTAGATTTACTTGAAAAGAGTGGTAAGAAGTATTTTATTATTATTTTTTTTTGAAAATATGACATATGTTGGCCCACGAGGAAATCGTATGGGGTAACATATGACAACTTGGAGTTTAAGAAAATTTTGAAGAAATTTTGAGAATTTGAAAGGGGTTTTCTTACAGGTTCCAAAACACAACGGACAGAGTTTCCCCTTGCCCGAAGGCTTATGGAATTGTGAGAAAGCCTAAGTAAAAGGAATAGTTTAACCCTCCCCACCCTTAGAAGTCAAAGTGGAAGTGAGGGGGGGGGGGGGGGTTAAAACTAAAGTAGTTTGGAATGAAATCAAAAATTTTGAATTCTTTTCAATTTTAAGGATTTATATGTTGAATGAGAAATTTATCGACCATAAATCCATAAGATTGAAAAGGATATCCAGAGATCTGATTTAACACTGTCGCCTCACAGGCTGTGCTGGGGCAGAAGGTCAAAATGAGAACAAAAATCTAGATAAAGCCAAATTTGGAGGTGCAACCTCTCTTTTAATATTTTGTTATTATTTTAGATGTTGGTCACACTCATTCAAGGAAGAAATGAGCAAAGGGACCAAAGGAAGAAATGATAGTTGAAACTACCGATGAAACAAAATTCTGCCACTATTAAAGATGGGAAGAGAAATTTGGTCCCACCGGGCGTGCCATTTTTTTGTTGGTGGAATTTTGAAAATATGTTTTGAAAATATTGGTTTTCTTTGGGAGTTTTAAGATTAAGGTTGAGTTCTAATTCTAAAGTCGAATCAACTCGTTAGAAAGAGTATATCACCCCGAGGGACGAAAATAAACTTTCATAGCGACGTTCAGACTTAGAATTACGTGAACTCATCTTGAATGTTATGATCGGGTTCTAAGGAGAACTCTATATGGCCCCGAGGGGACATAGTATAGTTCAACTAAGTACCCAATTACAATATTCAAAAATATGATCATCGCATTCACATCCAAAGCCTTATCGAAGAAAGGTGTATCTCCCCAAAGGGAAATGAGACCATTCTACGATAATCCTTCTAATGCAACTATGACGATCATTACTTAACTTTTCCCAAGGAAGTCTAATAAAATTTTAGAAATTAATTTTTTTTTTTAAAATCAGGTGTGTGTGGTTCCAAATCTCCTACGAGCGCAAGCCCTCGTAGTTAATTACATCGTAGGGAGACAAAAATCTCATACGAAAACTCCTGATTAAAATGGTGGCAGAATTCTGTTAGAGTTTCTAGGAGTGATATCAAAGTATGAGTAGAGTTATTGGAAAATCAAAAGGGAATGGATCAAAATTGAGCAGTTATTAACGGAGTTAAAGGAGGAGAGGTAAGGAACACTTTGAGATTCCAGAACCATCCGGAAGTGTCCCAACTTAATCTAAGTGTTGGGATTTATGTTTTAGGATTGAAATGAAGCTTTAATTAGAGTTAAGTATTTTATTAGAAATTTGGGACTATATTCCCGAAACTTGGGGTCTTATAATCAAAGATCTGCCCCGGAACCTAAATCTATTTTGGACATTGGACCACAGTCGTCCGATCCTAACTAATGTAGTACAAGATCTGGACTTACCCCGGCCTAGATTGGCGAGCCAGCTAACCACCTAATCGATTGAAAATACATGAATCCAGTCTTTTTTATGAAAGAGTGGTAGGGACGTTGTAATTAAAGTTTTGGAGAGTTGGGGCGACATCTAGAGATTCTCCTAATTGGCCCCTTTGACTTATGTTGGGTGCTAAAATGCTAAGGACTATGAAATTAAAATTTTGACTCTTTAATTTGTATCTAATGCAATGCATGCTGGTTAACAACCTCAAATCAAATATGCTTGAAATTTTAAAAAAAGGCTTATAAAATAATGTTTTTAGAAGACTGGACTTCCCCAGGTACGGCACCTCGTCCTCATAGGTCAGACTATCCGGACTCTACCCGCAGGCGGGGAAGGGTCTTAAAACAAGGAAAGAAGAATGCAAAAATATGCATGCGACCCCGGGGGCAGTCCCTGGCTAATTCCCTAGATTCGTTATCTTTCTATGTTATTTAGACTCACTAAAATTTTAGACTTTTAAAATTATGAGTAGAAAAGTTTCACACCCTCACGAGTCTCACGTATCCAGGCGAAAACAAAGAGCGGCATGCAATCGCCAAAAAACTAGTAAAAACAAGTAATCCTAAAGGCAATCAAATCATCACATCAAATACAAATTAATTAATAAATGTCCATAGGCAGAATTGCCTTGCTTATTAAAAACCATAATATTACAGAAAGTAAAGTGGCCGGGCACCACTGACAACAACCCGGATTCTAAACCTAGTAATGACGCAAGTTATTTTGAGTAGGATACTCTCAATCTTCAAATCTTCAGATCTTTAATCTCATTCTTCTTTGGACTCCTTTTCTTCAATCTTCTTGGAATCTTCGTAGTGGTTTACCCAAATGGATGAGAGGGCACTTCCTTTAAGGGGAAGGCCACTCTTTCCTCTTTGGGTAAGGAAAAAGTTTGATCCAAATTTGGATTTCCAAATGGAAAAGGAGTGTTCCCTAAAGGGGTATCCTTTCCTCTTTGGAATCCAAGCTTTGGATCTATGCATCCCAACTCAAAATCAACTTTCACAACACTTGACACTTACACAAATTACATTGATATCAAAATAAAAATCTAGACTCACCTGCAGGGTTATCTTAAGCAATTAATATATAAAAAGCAGTTATTCCCAAGAAGTTGTATATGAGCAGAAAAGAAAGTAAACACACTGGCCACGCTCTTTTTATGATTTGGGGGCTTTTGCAGCTGAAGCACCTGTGCAAAGAGTTTACAATATTTATGCATTTTTTTGATTTGCCCCCTTTTTATATTGCCCTGCATGAGCGTGGCCACCTGCAGAAAATTATGTCAACATCCAGATCGTACCTAACCTAAGGATAACCTAGTCGCCAAACACATCAATCCATCCACAGAGTACAGAAAAAGTGTGACGGCGGGGACACTCGAGGCAGCCGTTGGATTGACCGCGGGTTCAATCTAACGGCTGAGATCGGATTCCGCGGTTTGATATCAACAGAAGAAGATCAAACGGCGGAGGTTTGATCCCGCTGTTCCGAATGGATGGCCCTGATCTCGCCGGTCGATTGATCGAATGCTAAACCGAATACACGGTCGAACCAAGGCGCGAAACGGCAAGATCTAGACCGTTGATCGTGTGATCAACGGTCTAGAAAACGTACATCTGCAGCAAACTGCGAATGACGCCCTAAAATCCGTTTTTTGGTTCGTTCTTACGATTGGATAGACCAAATCGCTTGAAATTTTAGACTTAAGAAGTATACATGAACAGAAATATTGGGAAAATATTTGTTTTAGCTAAAGCATCCAATACATAAAGCTATTTAGATCCATCTAATGTGAGCTAGATCTAAGGTTTTAAGGGATTATACCGTTAGATATTTGAAATTTCTGGATGGATGAGCTTGTAGACTGTCCAAGTGAAGATCCCTGGCACAAACCCGAGCTCGAACACGCCTGGATCGACTGCTACAAGCCTGGGACGGTCTAGGTGGTGGACTCGCCGGAGAACTCGCCGCCGGTGACGTGCAACCACTTAGATTTTGTAGTGGGGAGATAGAGAGGGCTCTGGAGATCCAAAACAAACAGAGAGCTCGATCTGGGAGGCTGGGGTTAGTGAGAGAAGGAACTTTGATTCAATATGCTCAAAAGTTGGCTTTTTTCCCTATTCAAACGACCTGGGCTAGATTGGATGGCTGGGATTGATGCAGGAGCTCCCTAGATGGTTCCACATGTCCCTGGGATAGCTAGAAGGCTGCCTCAAAGGCTGGCCAAGCCTTGCCTCCATTGGGTGGACTTGGGACAAGTGGGGGGACCATTGCTATTTAAGGCTAAACCAGGCCCTGAGCCTGGTTAGGAGAGCTCCAAGTGAGCTTTAGGACATTAAGGGGTCGGCCTAAGGCAGCTTAAATCAAGGGAAAGGGGCTTAGCATGTGATAAAGCTTTTCTAGAAGGGGTTTAGGCTTGAGTTTAACCAGGTTGACCAGTCAACAGGTCAAGGCTGGTGATGTGGCATGAAGGGAAGTAGGAGCAGCCAATGGGAGAGCTTCCAAGCATAATCTCACACTTCTTGAAATTAAATAGAAGGTTTGACCAATTCAAGGAGGGATTTAGGGCTTTGTTGACTTGGTTTGACTAGTCAACCAGGTCAAAGTTGGTGATGTGGCACTTGAGGAGGGAGAGGGATATTTGGAATGGTTCAATCAAGGGTCAAAGGTCAAAGTCAAGGCTAGAAAGGATGGGAGCAAATGCCACCACAATTTTGACCAAGGATTGAGGGTTGACTTAGTCAAACCAAGTTGGGTTGAGCTCAAAATGGGTTTAGAAATATTCAAGGCTTTGAATAGAATGATTTCAAGGGTTTGAAGATATTGACGTGGTTAAACAGGTTGAAATGGTTCATTTGAAACCATAAGGGTCCATTGGGTCAAACCATGTTGACTGAGTCAACTAGGTTGACCCAATGGGTGAGTCTGGGCTGGACAGGTTTGAAAAGGCATTTGAAGACCATTGAGGGTGGTTCCTAGGTCTGGGGAAGTCAAATTGATCAAAATCCCTATTTGAGCCCCTAAGGGCCTATTTGGTCAACCTGGGTTGACTTGGTCAACCAGGTTGACCCAGGGTCTGGGTTTGGGCTCAACAGGTTTGAAATGATATTTTAAGACCAATGGAGGTGGTTGGATGGCCTAGGGAAGTCATTTGGGTCAAAACACATGTTTGGACCCTTAAAGGGCCTCTTGGGTCAAACCTGTTGACTTGGTCAACCAGGCTGACCCAAGGGTTGGAAATAGGTTCAAAAGATTTGAAATGACATTTGAAACTTATCAAAGGTGGTTGCATTCAATTTGGAGCTCATTTGGTTTGAAATCCCTATTTGAGCCCCATAGGGGTATTTTGGTCAATTTTGACCTATTGGTCAACTATGGTCAAAAATGAGTCTGGAAAATGCAGTTTACTTCTCAATAGATTAAAATCAAGAGTCTGGAAGTGATTGGAGACTTTGATAAGGATTGCAAGGTCAAGATCTCAAAGGGGTTAGGTTCAGTGGCATAGGCTGTAAATATTTGAAGGTTTTATAGCCTTTGAATTTTAACTCAGATTCTGGGGTTAGAGACCTCAAAATGAGCTCAAAGTTGGAGGGTAACCTCTAGAGACATGTCTTATCACTTTGCAAGTGATAGACCCTGAATCAGAGACCATTTGGCTGGGTTTTGAAATATTTGAAAATTCTTTGAAAAGGGTCTTTAGGACAGGGCTTTAAGACTTAGGATTTGAGTTTGGATTTCTGGATTTGGAATGAATTTCAGGTTTGAATGATTAAAATTGAAATATCCAAACCATTTACAATCATGTTGTGATTGCTAATGGATGGATAGGGTCAAGGCTAGTTTAAGGGTAGGATCAAAGTCTGGGTTGAAATTTGGATTCTCAAGTGAATTGAGTCAAAGTTTGGATATGTTTGAAATTTGAATTAATTTGGATTTGAATTGAATGGAGTTCAGGTTGGTTTGAGGTTTGAATTGATCAAGGGTAGAGATTGATTTGAGTCTGGAATTATCCTAGAATCTAGAGAGATTCTAAGATCTAGGATTTAAGGGAATCCTGGGCTATAGAGTAGGCTCTAAGGTCTAGCTCTAGGAAAGAATCCTAAGGTCTAGAGTAGATCCTAGAATCAAAAATTAATCTGGAGTTTGGAAGGGCTTTAGTGACCTCATACAAAAATGAGGTCAACAACGGTGCTGTGCATATAGTGACTAGACTTTGCGACCAATGCTCCTCCAATGCTATAGTGCTAGGATAGTTGGGTGCGCTTATGGTGCTGACTCCTCCGATGTTTTCTAATAGAGACTAGGAGTTGCTATGTACATAGTCAGGTGCTCCGGTGGTGTCAATGATGGTGTCGCAGAGGTATTATGTCCACCTCCATGATGGTAAACCATATAAGAAATTTTTTCCCATTTTCTATATTTTCTTCATAAATACAACTAAAATAACACATTTTCACTAACAAATTAAAACATAAAACATAACAATTTTTTACACTTATCAGATTTCCCCTTTGATGATTTTCCAAGAAAAGTAGGCATATTTTATAGCCAACCCCATGAAATGCATATATTTGTGCCAAACATTTATGTTGGGGAGATCTTGGTACATCTTATAGTAAATGTTTATTGAAAAAAATTTCCCTAGGTAAAAATTAGTAATATTGCAATCATGACTAATGATGCTTTTAATTTGATTAGCCATACGATTATTAGTGCATAAGTTATGATTCTTATTAGCACCCATAAATTAAAATCATAGCCAAGGGGGAGCAATGAAAATAATCCACAAAATTCATGCGAAAATGTTCCCCCAGAGAAAGACCATTCATCCATGGATCCCAAAAGAAGAATAACTGACCCAATGTAACAACCTTAAACACCATTATACATCTCAATTTTTAAGCACACCTATGAAGTTACTTCCAAATAGGCGATGAGTAGTTAGAGGAATTATCCAAAATGGATATATATACCTTATAACACAAGTCAAAAAGAGGTGATTTATTATAATAAAATCTCCAAATGATCTTTCTTTTGACTGAGAATGAAGTGTATCAATAGTGGGCGGGTTGAAACCCCCTACATCCTTTGAAATGTTCCAATAAAGGAGAAATTATGTTGCTTCCAACCACTAACTCAACCGGAAAGTTTATTCATAATCGAAGAGCAATTAGAGATGTTAGTATTGATAGCTATAATGGGAATCCACAAATAGTTCCAAGGTAGTGGTTTGAAATTAAAACCAAGAACATTATAAAATTAAAGTTACAAATTAGAGAAAACAAATTTAGAAAAATAAATATCTTATTTAATATGATTGGCCAGCAACCTAGTAGACATCTTGAATAACCACATAATATGGTGATGTTGGGATAAGTTTTGATGATTTTTAATCCCAAACAACAATAGGTCATCATCATAGATGAGGTGTGACACTTTAAACTATATTTTAGAAATACATGAGATGGATCCATTCAAGCAAGAAGAATCTATAAATATTGAGAAGATATCCATTATGAGTGTAAATAAGAAGGGTGAGAGTGGGAATCCTTATCACAAGGCATCGTTGAGTTAAAGAAACTTGCATCTTACCATTGATGATAATAGAGAAAGGCACTTGGATGGTGCAAGTCTTTATCAAGTTGATAAACATTATGTTAAAGAAACCTTACATCTAAGAAGTGATAATGATATGAAAATTCAAAGAAATCATTATGTTATAATAAAAGATTTTTTCAACATTATCAAAAACTTCTTCTAGTTCAATAGTGTCATAAAAAGATCTTAGAGAACAACCTTGATTGAAACCTCTCAACATTTTATTAGAAAGAGTTAAAGTTTTTAAAAATATCCCTCCCATTAATAATAGTTAATTATGCCAAGTGGATTAATCAAGGCAAAAGTTTACTTAGCGTATTTGCCAAAAGCTTATCAATCACCTTATAAGCAAAATTGTACAACAAAATAAGTATAAGCTTTCCATTGTGGAGGAGTGCAAAGTCTCAGGGATTAAGGTAATATAAAATGTTTAACTCTTACACCTAATAAGGTACTATGAAAGAAGTGTTTAATAGGCTCACTAAAATAGGGATTACAATGTTTCAAGAAACCTTGAAGAATTAGGTAGAGAAACCAACAAGACTAGGAGCTTTGCCTTTTTTTTTTTTTAAAGAAATGCACTAGGAAAAACTTTATTAATCAGAAATGAACATGCTAAAAACACCCATCACATTCCTCCATTAAAATTGAAATAAAGGAAGGAGGAATATTATTACAACAAACATCATCCAAAAAAATCTAAAAAAGAGCATAGTTAGAACGCATATCAGCTAACTTATTACAATCTATATTAACAAAAAGAAATGGAACCAATTTGAAATCAGTAAGAAAAATAATATACTTTGGATTAATGATTTCTTTCTTGACTTCATCCTTATTGAACATAATTTTTTGAAACAATTTGAAAACATTATGTCATCTCCTTCAATAATCAGACCATTAACCTCAAGCATCAAATCTTGAATGAATCTCCTTAAAGAAAGAATAGAAAGAATTTCTAATTGAGAGCTGTCCCAATGAAGACAACTAACTTCAAAGGCACCCAAGAATCTACCTTTAAAATCTCTAAACACACCACCTACACTTGCTTTGTTCAAACTCAACAAGGAAGCATCCACATCAACTTTGATCCAATTAGGAGGTGGGGGATACCAAGAGGGGAGAGGTTGCTAACAGAACTAGTTAGCATGCAAGTTCTCCCAAGTTTGATCCTTCTTAAAAGAAGCCACAACAAGATTAAGACAATTAGGTGCTATGAAAGAAGAGCTATCCTCTAATTTTCCATGTACTAATTTATCTCTACTTTTCCAACACCAACACACAACTGAAAAATAAAAATTCCCATAAAAAGGATTTGAAATAGAAACTGGTTTTAGGAACTTTATACATTTCACAAGCGATCTAATTGCAGGAAGAGAGAAACCCCATTTACTAAGAGAAAGAACAACTTGAGATATCTTCAAATTAAACATTTAGTTGCAACATGATCAGAATCTTCAATTTCTAAATAGCCTCTCAGATAGCCATTAAACTCTATAAGTCTTCTATAAACCAAAAAATTATTTGAAGGAATAACATTCCTATTTAGCCACCACCAAAACAACTCAATAGCATGTTTTAATTTGAGTTTTTTGATCCAGCACCAATGATCATCCTCCCCACCATCTTCAATCTATTTTTTAAAAGCTAAAGAAGAAATCGACTCCTAGATCACTTGAAAGAAATTTCAAAGCAATCCTTATGATCTTCTAAATAAATAGGGACGGACAACACAAGATCCACAAAATGTTGTCCAAAGACCTGTTTCAACTAGTATTCATCCCATTTACCATCTTTGATAAAATGCACAAGACAAACATACTCTTCATTCATATTAGCAACAAATGTAGGCCACCTTTCAATATATTTATCCAAAAACTATGTATCTTTATTAATGTTAATCTCAATACCTTTCAAGATTGTCCATCTAATAAGTGGATGAAGAGATTTAGCTCCATGCAATATAATCTTCTAAGTAAATGAAGTACTTTTCTTTGGATTAGAATTGAAGGCATATTCACCATATTTGTACGCCAATGTCTTACTGAGCAGTGAATCAGGTTTAGAGATGTAGTTCCATGTTAATTTCTCCCTCAAAGAGCCAACTTTGCAAATAAGATAATTTAACCTATGACCACCTCTCCTCTTGGACTTACAAAGCACCTCCCAAGAAACATAATGAAGTCCTTTACTAACGTCAAGCTTATTCCACAAAAAATTGATACACATTTTATCAAATTCACTCAACATCCCCAAAGGAACTAGTGAATGAGTTGATAAAAATATAAGAATCAATAGAAAAGTAGAGTTAGCAAGAATAAATTTTCATGCAAGAGAAATAAATTTATTCCCCCAAACATTTAATCTTTTCAGGAGCTTTGTCATTACCACTATCAAAAAGTTTAATTTTGATCTTCTCAGGGGAGAAGTCCAAGATAAAATAATGTTGCATCTCGATGGAGGTTTTTGGACAAGCTAGAACGATAAGAACAGTTGAATCATTTTAAGTGTAATTTTTTTAAAAAGAAAATAAAATCATTGCCTAAAGAATAACAAAGTTATGGGAATTGATAGGACAACTATCTCCAAGTATTTATCTAATGAGATTTTTATTGCTTCATGCATTAATTTTTTTTTTTTGGGAAATTTAAGGTCATCCTTCCCTTAATATAAACACACACGTTTAACACATTGTTTAATCTAATTATTTTCATAAGTAATGGATTAATAGGTTCTTTTGGTTGGAGAGATCCAAATAAAGAAGGTATCTACTCAAAGGGTTTCTTTTAAGGTTGGTATAAATATCATTTTTATCTTCTTGGAGCTTGACAATATTATTAAGAAGGGAGGTGTATGAATAAATATTAATAAGCTTTAGAGAATTGTTCACATTTTTCAACTTATTGAATAAAGAGAATTTATGGTCCCCATTGATCAAAATATTCTAAGAAGATTGCACAATATTTAAAAAGGAATCACATTTGAATTGATAATTATTTTATATAAATCATTTATAACCAATCACAAAAGGATCAATTTGAAGAAGAATACGAGCATGATCATAAAATTGGGGGCTTAAAAGTTTATAGAGTGAAAGTGGAAAATAACTAATCCAAACATTATTACAAAGATCACTATTTAAGAGGCATCAAATAGGATTGTAACTCTACTGATTATACTATTATAAGTTAAATGACTGCATGGGAAATTGATTAATCTAACATTGAAGATACAACTATTAAAGTTCAAAATGTACACTTGATGTAATGGGTTCCCCCCAAAATCTTTATCATTTTTTTGAACATCATTAAAGCTTATGATTCTAATTTAAGGATCAAACCAGTGAGATCAAAGAGAGCCTCAAAGAGTTATTTCCTTTTAATTTCCCCATCAGCGACATAGATAAAGGTAATAAAAATTTTGATTGAAGGAGTGATTCCTAGTTTATCATGAATATATTAGAACTAAACTTGCAATGGGCTGAAGGTTATAGTGGAAGAATTCCATTTTATCCATATACATCCATTTAGATATGTTTGAAATTTATTGTTGCTCCTCACCTATGGGGAGAAATTGTATTTTCTTTGATTAAAAACACCCTTAATAGAGACACATATTGTAGGCACCAATTTTTAATATTCTAGTGCTTAGTCTTTTCAAACTTTTTTTACTTTTAACTCCTTTTCATTTATTTGGTAAAATACCTTATTTTAATTCTGAATGCTTGTCTATTTTCTCCACTATTTATTCCAATACAAAGTTTATTAAAGGTTTCTTAATTCCCCAATTATTTACTTTTTAGGTGATTTAGGTTTAATGTAATGAGTTAATTAATATTAATCTTAAATCCCAGAATTACTTTAAAACTATTGAAGTGCTTAAGTGATTTCTAGAATTTAACTTACCCAGAATTACTAATTTTAAATGACAATGTTAGTTATTGCTTGTAACTATTTTATAAGGGAAATTTTACAAATTGTGTACTATTAAATACTTAAGGATCTCAATTTTTAATTTCTATATTTTATAACTCAAGCAAATTACAATATTATAAGGTAAATAATTTTCATAAAATTAGAGAAAATGATTTTATTCATTCATATTTCAAATTAAATTTATACAAAAAATAATAAAAAGAGCTAGAAAAAAATAACAAATAAATATTTAAAAAAAACCAAAAACTAAATTAAATAATATTATAACAAGAAGTAAAAATAAAAATAAAGTAACCACAATAATAACAATAGGGCTCTCCCTACTCATAAAAATATTCTTTTTCATTTATTGCTGACTGTATTGTTTATGTTGGTTGTGTTAATCAAGGTCCAATTCTTGGGTACAATTGAAATGGGGGTGGGCCTACAAATATGTTCCCTTTACCATGGTAGTCCATCTCCCATTTCTTAAGCATGCCAACCATAATTGCATTGTAGTTATCATGGTACTAATATTGTCTTTGCTGCTAGAGCATCAAATAGTTGTAAAAATGTACATTCAGTATTCTAGTCCTATCAATTGATGCCTAAAGTGCTCAACATAAACTCTGATATGAACAACTCTATCTTGAAGGTCTTCCACCATTTCTTCTTGTGTCTTAAGATCTCTACCCCATAGCTGGTTGGGTTGGTTTGGCTGGCTAGATCCTTCTTCTTTTTGTGTTACGGTGATTTTTAAAGACATGGTCTTGAACCTACTTAGAGAAGAAGCAGGCATAATATGCTCCTTCTATGGGTTTCTTACTACTCTGGCTACTCACAAAACTCATATATATGACTAGGATGCCCTAAATGTATAAAAGTTACCTTTTAAGCATATAATGGATAGAATGGATGAAAATCTTCCCAAATTTAATAATCATTTCTTTTTTGATAAAAAATTATAACAACCCAATCCTTTATTAGCTCACTTATATTTTATTTAGACATAAGCTTCATAGAAATGAAATAGTGTCAGGCTTTGGATAATTGGGTAAGGGCTGATGTATAGAAATTAATAATTTTATTCTCTCTTATCTTCCATTGGGCATTTAAGTCTCTCCAAATAAGGAACCTAATTATTTCAATATAGTCTACAGTAGTTATATATAAATTCAGGTACTCATCACCATTAAATTAAAAGTTGGGGGTTTGAAAAACTTGGTTTATAGAAATAGGAGTAAAGGGGGCCCACTTACCATAAACATAAACACACTTTCTTGTTTATCTTCTTCTTCCTCAATAATTTCTCATTCTAATAATTTTTTTAAGATCTTCTACTAATACATCCTTTGAATCCACTCTAAGGCAATCTTCCTTCCTTTATTGAGGAAATTTTATAGATTTTAATAAATTAATTGTCACCTCCTTGTCTTGAATTCTCTTTGTTAATTCTCCCTTTTGAACATTAATCATGCCATTCCCTGTTCAAATAAAAGGTATTTCTCAATCTTCTTTTATGACAAATTATAAAATCGACAGAAAAAATAAACTTATCACCCTTCATCAGAGCATATTTTATTATTCCTTTTGGATAAACAAAAAATATATCAACCAATTGAAGAGTAACAGAAGTAGGTTGAGCCTCTCCTATATCTAACCCCTTTAGGATGGATAAAGGCATGAGTTTAATACTAGATCCTAAGTTACATAAAGCTCTCCCACATAATTTATCGCCAATAGTTATAGGAATAGTAAAACTTTCATGATCCTTAAGTTTTTATAGGAATTTTCTTTGTAAAATGGCACTACATTATTTGGTTAGTGCCTCTATTTCATAATCACAAATCTTCCTTTTCTTTCTCAAAATATCCTTCACGAATTTAACATAAGTGGTCATTTATTCTAAAGCTTTATAGAAGGGGATATTAATGGTTAATTATTTAAACACTTATAAGAACTTTGAGGCCTTTTTGTTAACATTTCTTTTGATCAACCTCTTAGGGAAAGGGGGTGGTGGTCTCTCGAGAACTTTTTTATAAACCTTTTTAGGTTCTTTAATAGTTTCAAGCTATTAAGAAGAGGTCTTATTTTCTTGCTATTCCTCTCTATCATCCTTATCCTCAGGTTGATCTTTCTCTTTATATGGGTCGACTCCTAACCCTTTACCACTTCTAAGTTGGATATTATGACATTTTTCAACCCAGTTTTGATAATGAATTAACCTAGCCAATTTCCCTATTTGATCTTTAAATTTTTTAGAGCATTAAATTTATTATTTATTTGTATTTTTAACTGTAGATTAATATTTTCTAAGGTTTCCTTCCTTTTCCTTTCATGATATATTTGTTCAAATTCTATGGGGCAGTGCTACAACACTACATATCTTGGCGTGATGGTACTATATCTCCTAAGATCACAATTAACCTTCAATTCATCCAATTTCTTAGAAATAATAGAAACTTGAGCAGTCAAAATAGATAAAGAATCATTTCATAAACTCTGGCCACTATCTTAGAATTCACCCTATTAGTTGGTCACTCAAAATTATTTGTTGCCATTTCTTCAATTAATTGATAAGCATCTTCAAAAGGCTTTGACATCAAAGAACCTCAAGTTGCAGCATCAATTATGGCATATATGGATCCTACCAATCCATTGTAAAAAGTTTGAATTTTTAACCAATCAGGTAGGGCATGGTGAGGGCACTTTCTAAGCATCTCCTTGAATCTCTCCCAACTCTCATAAATAGATTCTCATTCTAACACAGTAAAAAAAGTAATATCATTTCTATGCTTGGCAGTCATAGAAGGCGGGAAAACTTTCTTAGAAATTTGTGGGCCAACTCATTCTATGTAGTAATATAGCCTATACGTAAAGAATTTTGCTATAATTTTGCCTTGTCTCTTAGAGAAGTGGAAACATTCTAAGTCTAATGGCATCATCACTAACACCATTATTTTTAAATATATTAAAAATTTCTAAGAAGCTTGCTAAATATAGGTCAGGCTCTTCATTGGGAGTTACCCCTAAATTAAGAATTTTGTATCATCTAAATGATTATAGGTTTTAATTTAAAATTATTTGCTTGGATGGTGAATTTATTTATGCTTTAGTAAATTCTATCTACTAAAGGGTTTGTAAAATCCTTAAGAGGTCTATAATAATCTAAGTGTTGAACAGGGTAAACTATTTTAAAAATATTTTATGTGGTTTTCTGTCTTGTAAGCATGCAACCATACATATGCAATCAGTAAATTAAAATAAAAGAATAATAGAATATAGTAGGACTAATTATATAATTGATTCAATAATATTATAAATTTGTAAATAAAATAAATTCTTCCTCGACAAGAGTGCCAAAAACTTGATGGGGGTGGTGAAGTAACCTAAAGAATTGTGAAAAAGATATAAGATTTTATAAATTCCTAAAGAATGCTTAGATTTTCTTCAATATAAAAAATTATAAAAACCCCAATTAATATAAACAAGTTACATACTGAATCAAGTAATTTAGTGATAGAGTAGAGTATCAATCCCATGAGGAAGATTATTTACTTGTAAATATATGTACTATCTACTTCAACTACAACTATTATCCTACTCAATAATAATAAGTTTTTGTGGTGATCCAATCACTTAATTTAAAATAAAAAATAATTAAATGAAAAACTATTGGAATAAATTTTTTTAGGATTGATAAAATATAACAATAATACGTTTCCTAATGATTATCTTTTATATTATTGTTATTCAGAGTATATGCATCATCGATTGCTTAGTCAAACATGAAGCGATAAATGATAGAATAAACTCTTCCAAAGTCAATACCGCTCTAAACTCTCATAGGTTGTCACCTTATAAAATCTTAGACGAGTAAGTAAAACATGTACTATTAAAACCCTCTTATGATAATTCTTCTATATAAATTTTATATAATGCAAGAACTATACCTATGCTTGTAATATAACGATCCAACATACCTAGTTATGCCTACTTCCTCTTCCTAGGTTCCATATTACACCTGCTATTAACTACATATATGACAACTATGTATATATTAAATGATGATTTATTATATTTAAAATATCATGAAGTTATTGGTTAAGAGAACTCATTTGTACTCCATATTTCATTTACATCATCAATCCAAGACTAGAGAATTTTTCTAAACATGAAGAACAAGTGAAGCATATTCATTTTTTATGAAATGCATAATAGAAAGAAAGAACAAAAGAAAAGATATAACTAGATAGGTTTAATGATCTCCTCTACACTCCTTTTGGAACTTATAGAATTGCTACCATAAATGTAAGCCAAACACTCTAATGGAATGTATCTAGTAGTCATTGAATTCCCTTAGTTGTCACTCCTATGGAAAAAACTAGAGAAGTACTATAAAGACCAAATTTAAATAAGTGACTCAAGTCCTCTACTAACATTATAGACAAACTATTTATATAAAAATATAAAAAATGTATTCTAGTGCTGTGGTGCTCAAGATATTTGCGCCTTGGCACCCATAAAATGAACTAGTGCCACAATGTTGAAGGGTTTTTTCCATTATGACACTTGCTGACATTGATCTACTATTTAATGAATTGATTTGTCACTTTACATGTAAAATATTCCTTGAACAATTACAAATGTAACTCCACGATGTTTATTGAGCACTATTATGTAACACGTCACTCCCTTAATTTTGTTGCACTGGAATTTTGCTTCAAGGTGCTGCTGTGCAGACATAGACTAGGCTTTACGGTGTTGACTCCTCTAAAACTGTGGTGCTAGGATAGTTTGTTGGGATTTACAGTGCTGACTCCTCAGATGCTGCGGCACTATCAAATAATGATGGGGCACCACCAATTCCATATTTGGGCACTTTAATGATCTCAGTGATGGTGCTGCAGTAGTATTATGTATGAAGCCGTGGTGTTATACCATACTTTAAAAATTTTGTTCGTTTCCTTTTTTTATTACTCAAATATAACTCAAAAAATAAATTTTCAATGAAAAATTAATAGATAAAACATAACATTAGTTACAGTTATCATCTACCCCCATCAATCATAATAACTCTGGCACTCCAAATCTAAAAAATATTTTTTTCTTTAAAAACTTAATTACTACCTTGTTAACCTCATTTTATGGTTATAGAAATTTTAAACCTTTAAATTCATTTTTGGTTAACGGTAAATTAATATTGTGGATAAAATCTATTTGCCTTATGTTAGGAGGTAATTTGGTGTTATTTTGCTTATCTAAATTTATTGAGGCTATCCCTTCTACTGTTATCCTTATTATGGTTTGGCTTGGTTGGCATTTTCCCTTGTATTGGTTTTTTACTGGTGCTTTTCTTGGTGGGCGTTCTCTTTTTCATATTTCAGAAGTGGTGTTGCATGTCTTGGTTAATTACTTTGGGTTTTTGGGGCTGAGCTGTGATTGCACTAGTTTCTCTTTAGAGGATATCCCAGTTGTTTCTCTCCTTCCTCCTACTACTATGTTGGGACTTAGCTCTACCTAGCCCATTTGGTGGTGGGTTTTTATAGAAGTTCTGGTAGGGGCTGGGGGTTTTTGGGTGCTGTGTTGGATTTCTTTGGTTTTGGGTGTGTTGGTTGTTTTTTGGTGGTTTGCTGGGTTTCCTGGGGTGTCTCTTCTTTTCAGTTTAGCAGGTGTTAGTTGAGGGTGTTCTACTTGGGTTGCTGTTGTTTCCCTGGAGGTTGTGCGGGTTTTTCTGGGAAGGCCCTTTTACATCCTATTATGTTTTTGTGATTTTCTATTTAGGTTTCCCACTTTCTTTTTGTGTGTGGCTACATTCTTTATGTCCTTAATTTGGTGCTTATTGGAGCTGATTGCTTGTGGGTGGTGGCCTTGGCTAGATGGTTGGATGGAGTGGCATTGGGCTTGTCTTAATAATTTTTCCTTGGTCCATTTTATCCTGAACTCATTCTTCCCACACCCTTTCTGTCAGTGCTTTAGTAATTTTAGTTTTGCTGTTATTGTTTGGATCATTGCTAATCCTTTAGTGCGCTGGATATCCTTTGTGATCAGTTGCATCTCTTGGATGAGTTTTGTTGGGAATATGCTGAGGGCTTCTTATTGGATCTTCTCTTGCATCTGTGTTTTAAAGAAAATTTAGCTTTCTACTTTTTGTGCCTTGGCTTGGTTCTGTTAGTGCTGGTTGATTTTCACTCTAGGGTGGATATGGGTATTAATAGTCCCACTATTTTTAGCTTTGTTTTGTCCCTTACTTCTCGGGTTACTGTGATCTATGATACCATTATTGATTGTTTGGATTTTATAATTTTGGAGGATGTGGTGTAGCTGTTGTTTGGTGGATAGCAATTTAGAGAATGGTAATAAATGTTTTTGCTATGTTAGAACTTATATTGTGGATAACTACTGGGATGGTTTCTCTTTATTTTTCTTTAATTATTGTTATACTTATCCTGGGTTTTAGATTTTTTTTTTGTAGGTGCTTATGCTGAGCTTCTTTAGGTTTGGAAGATGGAGATGGGTACTGCTTTATGGTTCTCTCCTTATTTTTAGGTGCTCTTTCTTATTCACCGTAGATTATACCTAGGGTATTTTGTATTTTTGCTTAGCAGGGACCCCGAGCTATTAGAATTCACTTTCTTTTTGTAGCTCATTTGAGAAGTAGTGAGCTTGTCCCTTTAAGAATCATGTTATCATTATTATTATTATTATTTTGTATTAATGCGTAGGCCCTTTTGAGGGTTTCCCTTAAAAAAAAATAATATAATGTTACATGACTTGATCAAGCAGTCACAACCAACCCTAAGTCTCCTTCCCTTTGCCCATCAATCATCTCCTCAACCTTGCTCAATCATATATTTAAATCCTTATGATCCATTTAGATCAATATAGTACCAAAACTATTTTAGGTAACTCAAAGATATTTAACCAATCCTAAGTGACCCTGTTTGACCATAGGATGACACCATATATTCTTTAATGTCTAAGACACCTTACCTTATTGAGTGTAAGTAATCTAGACTTATTCATTGAACCATAAGTTCTTTAAAGTATATTTAAAATCCCTTAAACTAGTCTAAACCCTCTTTTGTTTAACCCAAAAATCTAAATAAAACCCTGATCCATATCCTGCATGCCTAGTAGACAACATTATATTTTTCATTGTCCTGTTGAATTTAAAACTTTCTTGAATCTTCACCTTAGGAGCGTCATACATTAAATTCTTCAATCCTAGCTCCCTAAGCGAGGGTGTCCCAATCAACCTACTTTAGCAAGGTCAAACTTGATTCAAATTTGGACCTAGGTCGTGTGATTTTGATGATAAAAAATATTATTGGATTCTTGACTATGCTATCTCATATTATTATTATTATTATTATTATTATTATTATTATTATTATTATTATTATTATTATTATTATTGCATATTTGTTTCTTATGCACTAAAATTTTAGGACCATCATACACCATGCAAAGTGATCAACTTAAGATCAAGTACAAGACGGTTAAGTGTCTTGAAGAGTACGTATTTCTAGTTTTATTTATTTCTATATTTCATAAGTCAAAGTCATGTATTTTGGGGATGCTAAACTTAGTGACCGTGCACACACACATAGTGGAGTGCTATAGTGAGAAAATTAGAAGTGTAATTTATGAACTAATCATACTGTATGATCCATATCGTACTATAAGATATGCTATTTAGAAAATCATTATGATAACTAATTGAATAATTAAATCTATTTAAAGTAATCATACTCTATAATTCAAATCATACAAGATGATCAATTGAAATCAATATCTTAGCCACTAATAAAAAATTAAGCAATATTTTAAAATTTAAAATTTATACTAATCATATCGTATGATAGGTATCATAATGTACGATATAATCAAATATTTCCTAAATTAATCCTATAATTAGGGGATCAAATTTAGATTAGTAGATCTAGTCAGATCGTACTAAATGATTTGACCATATGGTTTGACCAATCATACTTTATGACATGATATTTGCATGGGAAAATATTTTTTTTCCACCAATCATACAGGATGATAATCCAAGTTAATTAAACTAATCATATTAGATGATGATCTATATCATAATGGATGATCCATTTAAATACCTAAACTGATCGTACAATACTTTATTATCTGTACAATACTAATAGGTATAGTTGAACTAATCATACTGTATGATCTTGGATTGTACTATAGATTTAGTCTCGACAAAATTGAATTATTAAGCCTTGTATTTAAGTTACCTTAATAGACTTATTTCAAGTCTTTTTCCATTAGGGTTTTTAGAGAGCGAGCATGAAGAATAGATCTTAGAGAGGCTTGGGAAAGAGAAAGAAGATTTTGTATGAGAGGTTGAAAGAGTGTGAAGGATTTTTACAGAATTTCTCCGAGCAAGCTTTTGGATTATTTTTTCTAAGTGTCTTTCTTAGTTTCTTGGATGGCTCTGAGAAGAAGATTGTTAGCATAAATACTATCATGGTTCTTCGTCTTCACTAAGAGGGAGAAAAAAGAGGTTGAGGTTCTTGCTTCAATAATTGGGTTGAAAAGGAATGTGAGGTTATCTTCCTTCATTAGGAGGGTGAAAAAGAGGTAAAGGTTATGTACTGCACCGGGTTGGTGAAAATATTGTAAAGGTTTCTCTTCCTAGTTGTGGGGGATAAGGGAGACACACTAAAGTTTTAGTATAATAATAAATTATGATTACTCTGGGGATTTTCCAAATGTAATTCGTTGACCAAACCAATATAAAATTTTGGTGAGATGATTCTAATTATCATTTTATGCACCTTATTTTTCTATAATTTATTTTCCTGAAAATTTCATGTTGAAAATTTATGGTTGATATTATATTGAGTTGATTAAACTATCATCTCTATTAATATAACTTTTGATAAGTTTATCAGCATTCATATTGGGTGATAGTATTGCTTACTTTTAAGTTATTAATGCTAGTTTGTGAGGTTTGTTAGACCTCTTAGAATTGTCCCAAGGCTAATAAAGAGGGGGGGGGGGGGGGGGGGGGTAGAATTAATTATTTTAAAATTAAAACTTCTTGGATAATTAGGAAACCTTTTAAAAAATTCAAAATCACTAATCCTAAAATATGTAGATGTTTTTAATGAAACGAGTATCACAATATTTTCAACCATAGAAATTTAAAATATGGAAAACAAAAATGCAAGAAAGATAATTAATAAAAGAATAACATTGGAATTTAAAGTGGTTTGGTCAAAATTGACCTACATCCACTCCCTTGAGACTCCTTCTCCAAGTATTATACATTAATAGTAGTGACTTTCCTTTAGCCCCCACAGAAAGGTGGAGAAACCCTTACAAACTCTCTTCCACCAACCTACTACGGTAGAGTACCGGCGACTTTTTTCACTCTCCAAGTGTTGACAGCTTACCATCATGTCCTTTTTCACCCTCCTAGAAAAGGCAAAGTGCCAAAACATCATTTTTCACCCTCATGGTGAAGCAAGAGTACCTAGATCCAATGTTGAGAATTTTCTTTTGAGAGCCTCCAAAGAAGATGGGCTAAAACTTGAAGAAAACAAAGAAATCCTCACTTTGGGCAACCTTGTGACTCCCATCTAACTTTCCTTCTCTAGATCTCTCACTCTTTACACTCAAAAATCACTCCCAAACACACTCTCTTTGGTCTCTCTTAGAAGTTGCAACAAAAGAATATAATGATAGTTTTTAGGACTCATTATATAGAAACTGCTTGAAAAATTAGCCAAAAACTACAAGTTGCAAGTCGAATGACTTTTGTTTGTATTGTACGCTCATAAATTGCATAATACGATTAGTTCAAAAAATTAGGATTTTATTTGGCACAAATGTGTGAAAGTTTGTTAGGGATGTTAAGCCCTTATTAACTAGCACAAGGCTAACCAAGAGGGAGGGGGGTGAATTGGTGTTTTAAAAATTCTCAAATAGAAATCTTGATTTAAATGAAATAATTATTCACCAAAAAATAAAGTGCATAAATTAAATACATAAAATAAATAAGAAAGAGCACACCAGATTTTATAGTGCTTCAGTCAACTTGACCTACATCCACTCCCCAGAGCCTCTCCTATGGGTTTTGCACTAAACTCAGTATCTTTTCTTTTTGTCCCCACAGTAAGGTGAAGAAGCCTGTACAAAACTCCTTTCCAAGAACCCCGTTGAGGCAGAGAACCCAACTCATTTCTCTTACTTCTAAAGCAGGAGAGAGACCTACTTCTTTCACTTCCTCTTGAAGTTGGGTGAGAACCTTTTAATCGCTGAAGTAGAATCTCTAGAACTTCCAAGGAACCAGGGATGGCGACAGGAGAAGATAACTCAGATCCTTGCTTGGATCAACCTCTGTGAAACTCCTCAATAACTCCCCCTCACAAGATCCTCTCTATCTTTCCCAAGCTCTCCCTCTCCTCTTGGCTCTCTCATGGCACGATAGCAGCAAAAGATATAATCTTGAGTAAATAAGAGGTCTTATATAGAAGGGATTTAAATTTACCCTAAATTTCAATAAAATGATAAAGATTATCCAGGATGATTGACAAATCATCATGTACAATTAGTACAAATTTAGCTCAAAAAGCCATAATGATCTGGGGGAGGCTAGAAATTAAGACAATCTATTTGTTTAGATTGTCCAAGATGATAGGACATCATCCTGTATGATTAGTTTAAAAATATCAAGAATCATTCAGACCATCGCTCTATTCGGCCAAACTTTCTATGTTGGACAATGAAAAAATAATTGATCGTCCTGGAAAATTTTAGGAACATCCCATATAATTAATTCAAATAAATATACATCCTCCAGAACATCATTTTGGTCCTCTAGGAAAACACTAAGGTTTGTTTAACTGATAATCCAGGAAGATTATGCGATTGTCCAGGATGATGTGATTGATCAATCAAACCTTAATTTCTTTCCTTAATCATCAAACTAATTTAGGCATAATTGTAATGCATCTTCTATGACGATGTGCTAGACGATGTCCAAAAATAATAACATGCCTAAAAGGGTTTGTGGCTAATTCTTTTTTATTTGAGCATATTGTCTAGGATGTTGATAATATTATCTAAAACAATTTTCTTAATTTTTTCTGCCTTAACCAGAATGCCCTAATTAGGATTTCTATTTTTAACTAATTGTCTAGGATTATTTGGAATCATGCTAGATGATATGATAAAAAACATAAAACTTTAAAACAAACAAAAATTTTCCCCTTGAGTGCATGTGTGCAAGGTTACAGCATCAGGACCCACTTTGTTATATTTGACTCAAGAAAAGGTAAAAACACTTGATGTTCACTTATAAATTGACTCAATTCTAATTTACCCAATCTTGAGATGGCTTGATTTGCACTTGAGCTTGTGGACCTAAAATATTAGTAGGCAGGGAAATAGTAGAAAAATAAAAATATTCAAAATATTTGCTATCATCAAAATTATAATCCATGAATTTAGATTCATAACATTCTTCCCCTTTTTGATGATGGCAAACATTTGGTAGAAAATTCAACTTAGCAGTTAAATAAAATATAACGTGAAGGAAAATATTATGAACCAAGAAATGCAAATTTTACTAAAATCAAATAGATGATAGACATACTAAAAAGAAGTAGTAAAAAAAGTACAATAAAATAATACAAACACTGCAATAACTCCCCCTTCTGACATCATAAAAAGGAGGAAACTAGAAAAAAAAATAGAATAGAAAAATATAAAATGAAACAAATAACAACACAGAAAATATCATAAGGAAAATAATCTACAAGTACGATGGGCCCTAATCAATAGAAGGAGGTGGTGGTGGTAGCTGAAAGAAGCTATAAATAGCAGTGAACTGGTCCCCAAATCAGGCCATGTCTTGATTGTGCTGCTACTGCTAGTGAGTCACAGACGCATCAAATCTAACGGCATCCTTCGCATGCTGCTACTCTTATGAAAAAATGTAAGAGTCGAACCTAGCCTCCCACTGGTCGATTTGCTCCACTAACCAATCTATTTGTGAGTGCTGGCGGATCGAAGAAGGTGTAGGAACAGCTGAAGGAGTAGCTTCCTCCTTAGCTTTCTCAACTTCCTCATCCTCCGAGTGGAGATGAGTATTGTGCATAATGTGGAAGGAGCTATTGGTGTAGAAGGTAGGCTGAAAATTAGGTGGGGTAGAATATTAAAGATTATACTTAGTTTCTAGAACATAAGCTATGATGTGTCCTAAGACAAGGTTAGGCTTTCTTCTGTGCACTGGATCCCTAATACTAATTAGATACTCAATGTAACAGAAAGGAAGATCAGGATTATTGAATTCCTTATAGGCCATTATATAAAAGGTGGTGATCAAAAGGAGAGGAGTAATTTGGACATGGTCACCATCTTTGGGAATAATGGAGGTATGAAGTGCATGTTGGATTATTCTAGCATCCTTGACTAAGGTGCTAGATGCCCCATCATGATAAGAGATAAGAGCGTTTCTCAGAAGGTGATTGGTAGGAGCCTAGTCATAATCAAGATCTTAAGATAAGAGGTGAAGCTTGTCTCTATTAGTGGACACTTGGAGGAGTTCATGGTAGTCTTGATTAATAATTTCAATAGAGAGTTTGTTGACATAGGATTGAATGGCAGTGTAAGTGGAGTTTATCCTAAGGCTCACAAGAAATTTAAAAAGAAGTTCAAAATTGAAGGGGAAGTCAATGGTAAGAATGAAGGTGAGGGAGGTGTGAGCAAAATGAATAAGGATAGGGTAAATGAGCATACGAGGGTTGACAGTCCTCGACAGAGTGATCCTGGTTGTCTTGTTGCGTAGATAGGCAGCCTAGTCAGCCGCCTTAGTGAATCGAGGGTCAATAATGGCCATTGAAGAACTTCTAGCCAACATTCTAGACCGCTTTCACCCGCCATTGAACAAATGTCAAAGATGAACAAAGATTATCATGGAATAAAGAAGGAAAGTTTGAAGAAAATGGTTCAAAATGCCTGTTTATAAAGGATTAGTTATATCGTCTAGGATGATCACAGAATTGTCCAGGACAATCAAGCAAAATTATGACATCCAGGATGATTGGTTAAAAAAGTAGTCATATCATCCAAGATGATTAGACATCAATTGGATGATTAGACACAAGCGATCAACCCAAGGAGTCATGTCGGACGACAGTGGAAAAAGTAGATTGTCCAGGATGATTAGGTGGATCGTCCAAGATGATTGATAGTAATGGATCGTATTGGCCAAATTTAAAATGTCTAATATCTTTTCCATGTGAATCATCTAGAATGAACGTGTGGATTATGCAGGATGATTACAAATAATTGAAGTAGACTTTGATCAGATTATCCAAGATGATTTGGTTCATCTAGGATGATCACAGATAATTGAGCAGGATTTGATCAGTTTGTCTGGGATGATGGGTATCATCCAGGACAATCTCAAATGATTGAGTCAGATCAATCGTCAGATGAATGAGGAAGGGTGGATTGAATATGATCCAGGATGATAGGAATATAGTCCAAGATGATATGAGCAAAAAATTAAAATTTTGATGATGGAGGGAGGTGATAAGAAGGTGCCCCAAAACATAAGAAACAAGAAAAAAAATATATAAAATAACAAAATGATGATAAAAATGATAAAAAGAATCAAAAATAAAGTTTTTTTTATCAAAGCAAGAATATGATAAATTTTCTATGTGATTCGATTAAAAATTTGTAAGAAAATGAGTTAACATCGTAGAAATCTGAAAAATGATAGAACAACCGATCATGTTAACCCTAGCTCGGACTTCTCATAGGGCAAACCTTCTTTTAAAAATAAAGATCTAACTCAAAAAAAAGAAATTGGATAAGAAAAAGCGATTCGTTCAAAGCTTAGTTCTAGAAAAAAATCTTATAGAATAATATACCAAAGTAATTAGTCACAATCATGAATTTCAAAATCAGGTCTTTGAAAATATCAAGTGACATATGAATTCTTCTAAGATTTAAATGTTTGAAAGAGAATGAAGCTTTCTTTCTTATGGGCTCATTTTGTTCCTCTAATCAATTCACTTTGTGTATCTTTTGATTTTTTGATAGACTTTGTGTATCTTTTAGTTTTTTTGGCGATCATTGTGTATCTTTTATGTTTTTCTTCTTTTTGGGCTCATTTTATACCTCATGTCATTTTTGCAAGCTAGATCTCTTCCAAAACTTTTAAATACTCTCAGTTGTAAGAATATCTTCCAGATATTATAGAAGAAAAATTTACTCTCAAATATAAGGAAGAGTAAACCACAAAGCAGAATTAAATTCATATGCTAAATGCAACGACAAAATTAAGAAAGCTTGAAAGTGACTTAATGACTTTGAACATTATTTATATAAGATAGATTACTGTAACAAGATAGAAAAGATCTCAATCGCAAATTCTAATTATTAATTTTAGATAGGCTTTTATTTAGAAAAGAAAATAACACTACTAAAAGAAATTAGAGGAAGGAAAACAATCAGCGGTGTTTCTCCCTTTAACTGATTTAGGGACGTTAAACATTAACTATAATTTTTTTTTTAAAAAAAATAAGGCATAAAATATCATTTATGTTGTGATCAAAAGAAAAAAAAAAGAAGAAAACTAAAACAACATAAATGAAAACATAAAAATTTGATAAAAATCAACAATTAAAACTAAAGATAAAAAAAAGTCAGAAACAAAAGAAAGAAAAGAAAATAACAAATAACATATAAAAAAACATAAAATTCAGAATTCAATAAGCATCATGTTCATGCATTTATGTCAATCACATGCAATCTGGTCCTTAAAATGCTGAATGTGCAGAAGGCCAGTAGTTTAGTAAAGATGTCAGCTAGTTAATTCTTAGTTGCCACATGACACAACTCAATGTCTCCTTTTGTAACATGGTTCCTAATAAAGTGATGCCTTAGTCAATGTGTTTGTTCTTTGAATGTTGGATAGGATTCTTAGTGATGCAGACGACACTAGTGTTGTCACAAAGGATGTAAATTGTGCCTATAGGTAATCTTAAATATAGAATTTTTTTCTTCAACCAAAGGACTTAGGCCGCACAACTTCCTAGGCATTGTACTCAGCTTCAGTAGTGAAAAGTGCAATAGAGTTTTATTTTCTACTTGAGTAGGAGACTAAGGAATGTCCTATGAATTGGCAAGTACCAGAAGTGCTCTTTTTATCCACCCTACACCCTACAAAATCAGAATCAGAATATCCAATAATCTTAAAAAAAGTGTTGTGCCTAGAATACCATATTCCTAAGTTTTGGGTCCTTAAGAGATATTTAAGAATTCTCTTAACTGCATTCAAGTGGGATTCTTTAGGATTGGCTTGAAATCTAGTACAAACACAAATACTAAATACTATATCAGGTCGACTAGAAGTCAGGTAAACAATGATCTAATCATTCCTCTGTACTTCTTTTGATTAATAAATTTTCCATTTAGATTCTTATCCAACTGAACACTGGAGGTCATGGGAGTATTTATTAGTTTGACTTTGTTCATTTCATATTTCTTTAAGATGTCCTTAATATACTTTGATTGATTTAGAAAGGTTCCATCATCCAATTATCTTATAATAAATCCCAAAAAGTAGGATAACTCTCCTATCATACTCATCTCAAATTTCTTACTCATTATTTTAGAAAAATCATCACAAAGTTTTTTATCAGAAGATCTAAAAAGTATATCATCAACTTAGATCTGAATAATGAGTAACTCATCTCCTACTTTCCTCAGAAAAAGGGTGGTGTCTATGCTCCCCTTAACAAACTACCTCTGTAGTAAAAATGTGCTAAGCCTTTCATACCATGCTCTAGGTGCCTATTTTAATCCATATAAGGACTTTTTAAATTTGTAAACATGATTTGGAAATTGGAAGCTCTCAAAACTTGGGGGGTTGCTCTACAAACACATCCTCTTTTATCACCCCTTTTAAAAAGGCTTAATTGACGTCCATTTGGAAAATCTTAAATCCCTTATAATATGCTAAGGTTAGTTGCACTCTAATGACTTCCAATCTAGCTACAGAGGCAAAAGTCTTCGTAAAATCAATCCCTTCTATTTGGTTGTACCCCTTAGCCACTAACCTCGCCTTATTCCTAACCACCACACCAGAATCATTCATTTTATTCTTAAAGACCCATTTGGTTTCCACTACACTTTGATTCTTAGGTCATTCTACTAACTCCCAAACATCTTTCCTCACAAATTAGTTCAGTTCTTCTTGTATAGATAAGATATATAATTCATTAGAAAGGGCTTGATTGATGTTCGTGGGTTCAGTCATTGAGATAAAGTTTGAGTTGTTCACTTCCTTACTAAGTCCATGCCTAGTTTTAATACCTTCAAATGGGTCACCTAAGATCAGTTCTTTAGGATGACTCAAAGAATATCTCCAATTTCTTGGCAAAGTATTTTGATGTTCTACCAATTCCTCTAGATTTATAGTTTTCACTCCTTGGGTGATCTCACCCACTCTATCAATGTTTTGAAGCTCTACTCTTCTCTCTAAAGTTTCAAATCCTTGGGCACTCTCTCTTCAACTTCATCTTCTTCCTCAACTCTAGATTTCTTAAGATCAGATTTATCAAACACTACATGAGTAGTCTCCTCCACCTCTAATGTCCGCTTGTTAAACACCCTAAAGGATTTCCCCACACTAGAATATCCTAAGAGCACTCCTTCATTAGATTTTGGGTCAAATTTTCCAAAGGATGACTTCCCATTATTAAGAATGGAGGTGGGAAAGGTTGGGTGTCCTACCCTTTATGATATCAGAGGGTGTTTTATCGAGTTTCGCTCTAACATTCACCCTATTCAATACATTATAAGCTGTATTTATTGCTTCAACCCAAAAGTATTTTAGAAGTGAATACTCAATAAGAATTGCTCTAGCGGCTTCTACTAAGGTCATGTTCTTCCTTTCAGTTTTCCTATTTTGTTGAGGGGTCCTAGGAGCTGAGAAGTTGTAACTAATTCCTTTGTCCTCATAAAAGTCTTCAAATCTCTCATTTTGAAACTCTCCACCATAGTCACAAAGGATGGTAAGGATATTTCAACCTAGCTTTTTTTGAATCTAAGTGGAGAAGGATCTAAATTCATCAAAAGACTCACTCTTATGTGACAGAAATGTAATCCAAGTGAACCTCAAGTAGCCATCAACAATCACAAATCCATAGACTTTTTTCCAAAGCTGGCAGTGCTAATGGGTCCAAACAAATCCATGTGAAGAATTTTTAAAGGTCTAGAGGTGCTAATGTCCTTAATGGAATTGAAAGAGGATTGGACTTGCTTCCCTAGTTAATAGGAATCACACATGAGGTCTTTAGTGAACTTAAGCTTGGGGACACCTCTAATTTGGTCTTTTTTGGTCGCACTCCAAAGTGTTTTCATACTAACATTATATAAGCTATATTGCCACAACCAAGACTCATCAGCCATAGTTTTTAAATAAAATGTAGTAGCATATTTAATGTTATTTAAATCAAGCATATAAAAATTGTTAATCCTTTTTCCCTAAAAAATAGTATTGCTATTCAAGCTAATAATACATATATTTAACAAAATTTTTATAATAAAGCCCTTGTTATAAAGCTGACATATGCTTTCCGATTATATTGGTACCCACCACTTTCCTGGTTGTGTTATCGCCAAGAGTGACCTTGCCTCCAGCCTAGGCCTCCAACAAAATAAATTGGTTGGCATCTCAAGTCATCTTTATTGAGCATCTGTAGTCCTGGTCCGACATGCTCTCATGAGGCCTTTTGTGAGAGCACACCCACAAAATTATCAAACATCAAATTTAGGAACCCAAATAGGTTTGGGTCCTTTCTTAGGGAAAGAAGATTGTAATGCATATGTGTTATGCTTTGAATCATATAATTTGGGTCTCCACACCCAATGCATACTACGGTGAACATTATAAGTGTGTGAGATGTGTCCTACATGCCACATAAAAAATATCTAACTATTATGAATCTGAGTTCAAGGAATATGATTTTTATGATAGCAAACATTTTGTTCTTCATACGACTGCATTGCATACTAATATTTTAGGTCCACAAGATCAACTTGCAAATCGAGTCAACTCAAGATTGGGTAGACTAGGACTAAGTCAGCTTATAATATATTGTTTATGGCTTTTTCCCATTCTTGAGTCAATTGTAAATGATATTGATCCTGATGCTAAGTAACCTTGAACACGCACACTTAGGGGAATTTTTTTGACTATTTTAGTGTTTTTTTTGATCAAATTGTCTCGGATAATCCAAAAATTATCCTGGATGATTAGTTAAAATTAGAAACCCTAATTGGGGCATATTGGTTAAGGCAACCATAATTAAGAGAATCATCCTGGATGATATTAGCATCGTTCGGGATGATAGGATCAAATCAGAAAGAATAAGCCACCATATTTATTTAGGCATCTTTTATTTTTGGGCATCATCCAGGACATTGTCTTAGACGATGCATATTATTATGCCTAAATTAATTTGGTAATTAAAGAAAGAAATTAAGGTTTGATTGCTTGATTATATCATCTTGCACGATCGTAGGATCATCCGGGATGATCAGTTCATAAACCTTAATTCTTCCTGGACGATCAAGCATCATCCTAGTTCCATTCAGGGTGATGTTCTGGATAATCTGTGATGTTTTGAACTAATCATCCCGGATGATCTAGAGATCGGCCTGGATGATCTGGTTATTTTTACATTGTCCAGCCATCCATTCAAGGCAATGTTATGGATGATATTTGTTAATTTTTACTAATCAGGCCGAACGATCGTGAGATTTTCCTAGATAATCTAGTTATTTTTCCATCGTCTAAACATCCATTTAGGGCGATGGTCTGGACGATATTCACTTACTTGAAATAATCGTATAGGATGATACCCTGTCGTCCTGGAAGATCTGAATAAATTATTCTTCTAATTATCCATACTTTTCCAAATCATCCTGGTTGATTGAACTAAATTTAAACTGTTCGTACGAGATGATCGATTGATCATCCTGGATAATCTTTGACAATTAGTTGCTAATTAGGGATAATTTTGAGCCCTTATTTAAAAGCTCTCTTATTCTTCTCAAGAAAGATCTTTTGCTGTTGTCCTGACTTGAGAGAGCCAAGAGGAAAGGAAGAACAAGGGAAAGAGAGAGAGGATCTTGTGAGGGGGGGGGGGGGGGGGGTTGTGAGGGGATCCAAAAAGGTTGCTCCAAGCAAGGGTCTGTGTCATCTTCTCCGGTCATCGTCCCTAATTCGTTGGAGGTTTGAGAGAGGTGGACTTTAACAACAGATTAAGGTTCTTTGCCTGCTTCTGGAGGAAGAAAAAGGAGTTGGGTTCTCTGTATTCTTTTAGGGGAAGCAAAAGGAGTTGATTTCTCTTCCTGCTTTTGGAGGAACAAAAAGGAGTTGGGTTTTCTACCTGCTTCTGGGGGTAGCAAATGGAGTTGGGTTCTCTGCCTTTTTCAGGAGGAAGTAAAAAGAGTTGGGTTCTCTGCCTCACCATGGTTGGTGGAAAGGAGTTTTTGTATGGGCTTCTCCTCCTTGATGTGGGGCCAAAAGGAAAGAGATTGAGTTTAGTGCAATACTTAGAGGGCACCTCCGGGGAGTGGACGTAGGTCAAGTTGACCAAACCACTATAAAATATGGCGTGTTCTTTTTTATTATCGCTAATGCATTTAAGTTTTACACTTTATTTCTCTTGTGGTGAATCTTGATTTTATTGAGTTTGTTCTTTTGTTTGAAGAAATTTTTTTAAAATACCAATTCACTCCCCCCCCCCTCTTGGTTAGCCTAACATCCTTTATAAACTTTCAAGTGGTATCAAAGTGAGATTCATAAAATTGAGTTTTTGAAAACTTTTAAATTTTGACCCTTGGCTAACTCAGGTAATCGTAATACTACGAAAGGATACTCTATTACCCGACCACCTTTGTTTGATAATATTCCTTTTGATTTTTGGAAAACTTGCATATCTACATTTTTACAATCGATTGAATACTTCAAGTGGATGCTTCTTAAAGTTATTCACCTCTATCTTGCTAAATTAATGGCATTAAAATTGAACTTTCTTTATTGAATGGACTATTGATGAAAGAGATTTAGTGCAACTGAATGCAAAATGTTTGAACTATTTTTTTGTGCTTTGAAATAAGAAGATTATATGCGTGTTTCAACTTGTGTTACTGGTAAAGAAATTTGAGGTAGATTATGTATTACTTTTGAAGGAGCAAATGAAGTTAAGCAATCTAGGTTGAATATTCTATTGTATAACTATGAACTTTTTTGTATGAAACCTAATGAATCAATTTATGACATGTATACTAGGTTTACTCAAATTATCACCTCATTCCATGCCTTAGGAAGAGAGCTAACTAACTATGAAAGAGTGAATAAAATTTTGAGATGCCTGCCTTTTTCTTTTGATGCTAAGATTACTGCAATTGCTGAATCTAAGGATTTGAATACCTATTCTATTGATAACTTACTTGGGTTCACCCATTGATTATGAACAAGGAGTGAAACAAAGACAACTTGATGCAGGGGAGAAGAAGAAAGAGAAAATTATGGAACTGAAGGCTAATGATACAAATATAAATTCTTTCGGGACTAAAAGTGATGATATTGCCTTAATCACTTGACAATTCAAAAACTTTCTAAGGAAGAATCACAAGCCTCATTAGAAATGGAAAAAAAGTAAGGATAGCAAAAATTATAAAATTCTTTTGATGTTATCTATTTTGAATGTAGGAAGCTTGGACATGTCAAAGCTGATTGTCCTACACTTAAGGATCACTCAAGCAAGGACAAGGGTGAGGAGAAAACTAAGTTCATGAATGATAAGAAGTGGTTCTAAAAGGCATTCTAGGCGGATTCTACATCTGACTCCTCTGAGACTAAAGAGAAGGAGGAGACCACAAACTTGTGCTTGATGGTTGATGATCATCTTGGACAGTCTGACCAAGAAGAGATATACGAACCAACCTATGATCAATTACTTGAAGTTTGTGAGAAAATTCATGCATCCTATAGGAAACTTAAGAAATCACATGCTAGTTTGAAATTGGAGTTTTTGAATTTACAAAAAGAGTGAATTTTTTATTAAAGATTACCTTCAAATTGATAGCAATCACATGTGTTTACTTGATGAGATTGATGAATTGAATAAAAAACACTCTGAGTTGGTTATTAAGCATGATTCATTGAAAGCTTCCTTCACTTCACTTGAATCTGAATTTAAGACATATATTGATAAATCTGAGCATAGGGAGCACTATTTGAAAGTTGATAATGCTATTTTAAAAAGTGCTAACTTGAGGTTTAAAGCTAAATTGAATGCACTTGAGGAAAATAGGACTACACCCAAACTTGATCTAAAGCCAAAACCTAGGAAGAGACATTATAACCAGAAAAGATTAGTAAATCTTTTTCCTAATGTTAGATGTTTTTAATGTGGCATGCTGGGCACATTTCACACACCTGCACTATTCATCATAATGCACATTGGATGTGGAGACCCAAATTATATGGTTCACAGCATAATACACCTACATTGCATTCTTTTTTTCATAAAAAGGGATCCAAATCTATTAGGATTCCTAAATCTGATGTTTGATGATTTTGCAGGCTTTCTCTCACAAAAGGCCTCATGAGAGCATGTGGTACTTGGACGGTGGAGGCTCATGACTCTTAATTGCAAAATCTTGCTGCTTAATAAATTTTGATTTGCATGTTTTCTGATTTATTGATTATTGTTATTTTCCTTTCTTTCCTTTTTTGTTTGTTGTCGTTTTTCTACTCTTTTGTTTATTTCAGATTTGGTTATTTCACTTTCTACTTGCTTTTGTTCTTCGTGTTTTATTCTTTCATTTAGTTTTTCTTTAGGTCTTTGTGATCACTACTAATATGATATTTTATGCCTTATTTTTTATTTTTGAAAATGTATAGTCAATATTTGACATCCCAAAATCAATTAAAGGGAGAAACACCATTGATTGTTTCCCTTCATCAAACTTTTTTTAGTGGTGTAATTTTCTTTTCTAAATAAAATTCTATCTTAAATTAACAACTGGACTTTTCAATCTTGCTACAGTAATCTATCTTATATTTATAATGTTCAAAGTCTTTATATTACTTTCAAATTTTTTATAATTTTGTCATTATTTTTTATCATAAGATTTTGATTCTATTTTATGGTTTACTCTTCCTTATATTAGAGACTGAGTTTTTTTTCTCTAATATCTGGAAGATATACTCACAACTGAGAATGTTTAAGAATTTTGAAAAGGATCTACCTTGTAAAGGATGATAAGGGCATAAAATGAGCCCCATAAATAAATAAAAAATGAAATGAAAAGATGCAAAATGAGCTCCAAAATTGAAAGATACACAAAGTGTATCAAAATCAAAAGTTGCGTAAAGTGTGCCAATCAACTGACAAGAGGCATAAAATGAGCCTATCAAAAGCAAGCTTACTTCCCTTTCAAACTTTTAAATCTTAGGAGAATTAATGTGTCACTTGATATTTTTTTCAAAGGCTTGACTTCGAAATTCAAGATTGTGACTAATTACTTTGATATATTATTCTATAAAATATTTTTTCTGGAACCAAGGTTTGAACGGATCTTTTTTTCTTATCTAATTAATTTTTTAAGTTAGATCTTTATTTTCAAAAGATGGTTTGCCCTGTGAGTGGTCCGAGCTAGGGCTAATAGGATCGGTTTCTCTATATTTTTGTTTATTTTGAAGATGTTAACTCATTAATTCTTATAAATTGTTAATTCAATCACATGGAAATTTTATCATATTTGTGCTTTGATAAAAAAAATCTTATTTTGCATTCTTTTTTGTTTATAACGCCTTTCACCCCCTTCAACTCTGAGCTTTTGTTAATTTTTTGCATGTCTGCACATAAACTCTTCTTTCACTTCACTTGGCTCCTATATGAATCGATTCCCCATTGAGATCACATACCAGGATTGTGCAAAACTTTTATACCTTTCCACCACAGGGGATAAACTTCACACCCTGTGTTCTGACCCAGATTATAAATGGGCTCCAACCAACCACTTTCTTCAGAATTCAAATGCTCACTTTCACATGGGCGAGACTAGCAGCTTGATCAAAGATGCTAGGATCATCCAACATGTCCTTCACACATCAATAATTCCAAAATTTAGTGATTGCATCCACATTACTTCTCTTCTTTCGATCACCACCTTTTATATTTTAGTATGTCATGAATTCAATGCTACTTACTTGATTTTTTTTTTTACATTGAGCATTTAACCACTATTTGTGACCCAGGACATAGGAGGAAACCAAATTTATCCCTAGGACATATCATTTCTTATGTCATAGAATCCAAATATAACCTCTAATATCATGATCCTCCAAATTTCCAGCCTGCCTTCTACTCCAATAACACTTTCCATGTTCTTCATAGTACTCAACTCCACCCGGGGCATGAGGAAACCGAGACAGCTGAGGAGGAGGAGGCTCCCCCACATGTTCCTGCACTTGCTTCGCTTCACCAGCACTCTCGGTTAGATGACCTGGTGGAACATTTCAACCAGTGGGAAGCCCATTTCGACACTTATGTTGCTGCACAAGAGTAGCAACATGCTAAGGACTTAGCCCGTTTCAACACTTTCATTGATGTACATGAGCGACAACATGCTGAGGACTTAGCCCACTTTGATGCCTACGTTGCACACCAACAGCAGCAGCACGACCAAGACATGGCCTGGTTTTAAGCACAGTTCACTATGTTGTCTAGCTACTTTCAGCAGCCACCACCACCTCCTCCTTCATATGATCAGGGGTCGTCATTTTACTAGTTTTTTTTATGCTATTTTTTCATTGTAGTTTGTTTCTTTTTTTTTTTTTAGTTTCTACTTTGTTTCTATTCTACTTTCCTCCTCCTTTTTGTGATGTCAAAAGGGGGAGTAGTCTGTTGTACTGGTTGTTTTGTACTTTAATTCTATTATTAAATAGCTAATCTATGTCTTTTCTTCACACTATTTTCATTAAATTACCTTAACTGCTTAGATTTTTGTGTGTGTTTGCCATCATCAAAAAGTAAGAGATTGTTGCATATCTGTTTTTAGAAATAGAATTTTGATGATTGCAAACACTTCTATTTTGCTACGACTGCCTTGCCTATTAACATTTCAGGTCCACATGATCAAGAATACAATTTGAACAAGCTCAAGATTGGGTATACTAGGTCTAAGTCAGTTTGTAAACCTTTTCCTTTCTTGAGTCTATCTGTAATAAATGTGGTTCCCGATGCTAAGTAATCTTGCACACACACACCTGGGGGAATTTTTTCTGTCTAACTTAGAGTTCTCTATTTTTGAGTACATAGTCCAGGACGATCTCTATATCATCCTGGATGATCAATTAAAAATAGAAATCCTAATTAGGGCATCCTTGTTAAGGCAGCTGTCATTAAGCTCATCATCCTGGATGATATTTGTATCGTCCAGGATGATATGCTTAAATCAGAAAGTATCAGTCGCCAGATCAAATAAGGCATAAAAATATTTTTGGACATCATCCAGGATGATGTCCTCGAGGATGAACACAATTATGCCTAAATTAATCTGGTAGTTAAGGAAATAAATTAAGGCTTAATTTATAGAATCACATCATCCTAGATGATCGCAAGATCATCCGGGACGATCAGTTCAAAAACCTTAGTTGTTCCTGGATGATCACATATCGGACAGCATCTATTCAGGGTGATATTCTGGATGATTTTCATGGATTTATACTAATCATCTAGGAGTGAGATCGTCCTGGACAATCAAGCTATTTTTCAATCATCTAGACATCCATTCAGAGTGATGGTATGGCCGATATTATGTGATTTGAACTAATCATACATGATAATATTTTATCATCCTAGATGATATGAACAAAAACCTTCTTATCGTCCCAAATTGTCCTTGCTGATTGAGCTTAAATTGCACAGATCATACAGAATGATATTTATATCGTCCTGGACGATAAAGTTGGCAAGTTATAATTAATGAGCTACTCCAAAGCTCTTCTATTTAAGAGCTCTTGTTATACCCTTTAGAACATCTTTTGTTGTTTTCTTAACCTGGGAGAGCCTAGTGGAGAGGGAGAGAGAGGGAGAGAGAGAGAGGAACTTGTGAGGGGGAGTTTGTGAGGATTCATAAAGGTTGCTCCAAGAAAGGTTCCAACTCGTCTTCTCCGATCATCATCTCTTGTCCTTGGGGGTTCAGCGAGGTCTCCTTCAACAAACAGTCAAGGTTCTCTGCCAACTTCAGGAGGAAGCAAAAGGAGTTGGGTTCTCTGCCTCACCATTATCGGTGGAAAGGAGGTTTTATACGGGCTTCTCCATCTTGTTGTGGGAGTAAAAGGAGAGTCACTGAGTTTAATGCTGAAAGTTTGTTAGGGATGTTAGGCCCTATAGAACTGACCCAAAGCTAATTAAAAGAGAGAGGTGAATTGGAAAACTTTAAAACCAAAGATAAAACTCCAACCAAAATCACCACAAACAAGATGCAAAAGAAAAATAAATGCGAAAGCAATAATAAGAAAAGAACACACCGGATTTATAGTGGTTCAGTCAAACCTTGACCTGCGTCCACTCCTTGGAGGCACCCTCCAAGTATTACACTAAAATAAGTGTCTCTCCTTTAGCCCCCACAGATAGGCGGAGAAGCCCTTATAAAATCACTTCCACCTTTCCTGGTGCGGCGGAGTCACCGGGTCCTTTGACACCAAAGATATCTTCTTCTTCGGTGAACTTACCTCGAGATAAGCTTTGAATCCGATGGTACTAAAGTTTGAGTTCGCCGGAGCAACCGTATGGAATCCCCTCCACACTCCCTTGAGTTCCTCTCCCTCACAGGATCTTCTCCCTCTCAAACTCCACCCTTTTCTCTCTCCCTTTCAAGCTCTCTCTTCAAGTTTCCCCCACAAGAACGAAGCTATAATGGCTGCCAAAGACACTTATAAAGTGCCTTGTCATAGCTTAAATAAAAGAGCTAAAAATGAGCTCATTAATGCAAGTTGCCGATATTATCATCCAGGATGATAGGTATATCATCCTGGCCGATCAGTACAAATTCATCTCATCAGCCCGGGACAATTTGGGATGATTAGAAGAAAATTGGTTACATCATCCTGGCCGATGTCATGATCGTCCAGGATGATTAGTTTAAAACCAATTTCAATCGTCCTGATCATCGCCCTGAATTTGAGTTGTCCGATGTAGATCGTCCAGGATATCATTCCGGCCGATCAGGCGATCGTCCCGGACGATGTGATTGTATCATTCAACCATTAATTCTTTCCAAAAATACTAGATCAATTTAGGCATAATTGAGTTATATCGTTCTAGATGATACGAATATCGTCCTGACTGATTTTCTAAAATAAAGAATTCCTAAATTGATTATGGTGATTGATTCTTTCTAAACTTAGACTATCGTCCTGGCCGATACAGGTATCGTCCATGCCGATCCACTAATGACGGCTGCCTTAATGAGGATGCCCCAATTAGGGTTTCTAATTTTGGATATATCGTCCAGGACGAGATAAATATCGTCCTGGTCAATATTACAAAAAATAGAAATCTTATAAGGAACAACAAGAAATCTTCCAAGTTACAAATCAACAGATCACACACCAAATACAACAGACTCAAGAAAGGAAAAAGATTACAAACTGACTCAGACCTAGTCTACCCAATCTTGAGCTGATTCTAAATTGCAGTCCGATTGTGTGAACCTGAAACGTTAGTACATAAGACAGTCGTAAAGAAATAAGAATGTTTGCTATCATCAAAATCATAAGCCATAGATCCGCAATAATCTCTCCCTTTTTGATGATGGCAAACATTTCAATTTGAATTTGCAAAAAAAAGAACATTTTCTCCTAATGTCCTCCTCGCTAGAATAACACTTTAAAAAAATAGGGGAGATAAAAAATATTTTTTGTTGTTTTAATTTTTTTGAAAAGAAAAAAAATATAAATTCAACAGTACGTTCTCCCCCTTTGACATTATCAAAAAGAGAGGAGGCACAAACAAAAAATAAAACGAATTGAAGGCAAAAATGTTCCCTGATCTATTGAAAAAACAAATATTCCTAAAATGAGAAAGTTACCTCTTGGTTTTAATCAAAAACTTAGTAGAATTGGATTGACAACGCATAACCTAGAAAAGGTTAGAAATTCAGAGTTTGATAATCCCAACTCAAGTTCTTTTAAAGGCTCAAAAACTTTTTAATCCAATATCCAAATCAAGGAATAAATGGGAAAAATAAACATTAATTTTTCAAAACTCCTTTCATAAAACATATCTAATAGAAGATCAATGCACGAATTGCTAAATCAGGAATCAAGATTTTCAAGCAAAAGTTTCGAACATATCAAGGATTTTCTTAAGTTTTAGTAGTATAAGAAAAATAAGCATATATATATATATATATATATATATATATATATATATATATATATATACATTTTTTTTGTGGGCTTATTTTATGCCCTTTATTACTTGAATGGCTCTTTGAGCATCTTTTGATTTTAATACACTTTGTGTATTTTTTTTTTAATTTGGTGTCATTGCGCATCTTTTGGTTTGGCATCATTGGCCACCTTTTTTTTAATTATTTTTAAAAAATATGCTTTCTTTCTTATATTTTCAAAACCATAGTAAACCCAAATTATTGACAATACGAACAACTTGATTAAAAAATTTTTATGGTGGATTCAATAATCTTGCAAAAGATTCCTATGCGATAGAAAGATTGTAGGGAGATAAAAAAATCAGTTTGAAAATCAAATTTAAAATATGATGAAGATTTTGAATCAAAAGTAAAATAACCTCTTTAAGAAGAGAGAAAGAGAAATAAAATCATGAGTTCCCTTCCTCTAACTGTTTTAGAGAAGTCAAACACAACTTTACCAAATATTTCAATAAAAAATAGGAACTAGATTTTTCATTTTTAGAAAAGTGAATGTGTGTGTTGATCAGAGAAAAACTTTCACGAAAACAAAAATTTCAAAGAATAAATAAAATAACGACAAAAAACAAAAATAAAAAACACAACACAAAAACACGAAAGGCTTTTTAACCATTATCTCTCACCTGGTCCGATGCTTCAGAAACCAGATCTGCCCATGAGATTTTTTTCCTTTCATTATTTTCCAGTTTACTTTTTGCTTCGCCTTGCCCTTTTCTTTTGTAGGAAGAATTCTAAAATTAGGGCACGGATTTTTCATATGTCCAGGCTTCCTACATTGAAAGAAAATAACGTCAGAAGAAATATGGACATCCTTGCCACTTTTACCTTTTTTCCACTTTTGCTTATGCTTTGGTGAGCTTTGTGATTTACTTGACAAGTCATTGCAATCGTCACCAACTAAGCAATCTTTTTTCGTATCTTCAATTTTTAGAACAATCGTTTCACCTGCATCCAAAAGTCTTTGAACCAAACCTTGCTCGTAGGAAATGAGTGAGCCAATCAAATTATAAATAGAATAATCATTCAAATCTTTTGATTCACAAATAGCAACAACTTTGGCATCAAATTTTTCAAGTAAACAACGAAGAATTTTGTTAAATTTTTCAAAATTTGAAAATTCTTTTCCTAAAGCATGCAATGATGACACAATTTGAATAAACCTAGTATACATGTCTAAGATCGTCTCATAAGGTTTCATGGAAAATAGTTCAAAATCATGCATTAACATATTCAACTTGGATTGCTTGATTTCAATAGTGCCTTCGTATATGGTGTGTAGTTTATCCCAAATTTCCTTACCAGTAGTGCACGTGGATACTAACATAAAATCTTCGGAATTTAATGCACAGAAAAAGCAATTTAAAGACTTTGCATTCAATTGAGCATTGAGTTGTTCTACCCTGTTCCATTGACTAAAAGGAATATCAATTTTAACTCCATTAACAATTCGTGACGGTGATGAATAACAAGTTAAAATCATATGCCACATGAGAAAATCAATCAATTGCAATAAAATAGACATGCGAGTTTTCTAAAAATCAAATGACATATTTTCAAATAAAGGAGGTCTGGTTATTGAATAACCTTCCGCAATAGTACGATTAGCCATGGATAGAAATTCAAAAGCTTTTAAAAACTTATTTTATGAAAACTTTCTCTGATATCACTTGAAAGTTCGTTAGGGATGTTAGGCCCTATAGAACTGGCCCAAAGATAATTAAAAGAGAGGTGAATTGGAAAAATTTAAAATCAAAGATAAAACTCCAACCAAAATCACCACAAACAAGATGCGGAAGAAAAATAAATGCGGAAGCGATAATAAGAAAAGAACACACCAGATTTATAGTGGTTTGGTCAAACCTTGACCTACGTCCACTCCTTGGAGGCACCCTCCAAGTATTGCACTAAAACAAGTGTCTCTCCTTTAGCCCCCACAGCTAAGCGGAGAAGCCCTTACAAAATCACTTCCACCTTTCCCGGTGCGGCGAAGTTGCCGGGTCCTTTGACACCAAAGAGATCTTCTTCTTTGGGGAACTTACCTCGAGACAAGCCTTAAATTTGATGGTACTAAGGTGCGAGTTCGTCGGAGAAACTGTGTGGAATCCCCTCCACACTCCCTTGAGTTCCTCCCCTTCACAGGATCTTCTCCCTCTCAAACTCCACCCTTTCCTCTCTCCCTTTCAAGCTCTCTCTTCATGTTTCCCCCACAAGAACAAAGCTACTATGGATATCAAAGACACTTACAAAGTGCCTTGTCATAGCTTAAATAGAAGAGCTAAAAACGAGCTCATTAATGCAAGTTGCCGACATTATCGTCCAGGACGATAGGTATATCGTCCTGGCTGATCAGTACAAATTCAGCTCATCAGCCCGAGATGATTTGGGACGATCAAAAGAAAATTGGTTATATCGTCCAGGCTGAGTTTAAAACCGATTTCAATCATCCTGATCATCGCCTTGAATTTGAGCTGTCCGATGTAGATCGTCCAGGATATCATCTCGGCCGATCAAGTGATCATCCCAGACGATGTGATTGTATCAATCAACCATTAATGCTTTCCAAAGATACCAGATCAATTTAGGTATAATTGAGTTAGATCGTCCTGGACGATACGAATATCATCCTGGCCGATTTCCTAAAATAAAGAATTCCTAAATTGATTATGGCGATTGATTCTTTCTGAACTTAGACTATCGTCCTGGCCGATATAGGTTTCATCCAGGCCGATCCGCTAATGACGGCTGCCTTAATGAGGATGCCCTAATTAGGGTTTCAGATTTTGGACATATCGTCCAGGATGATATAAATATCATCCCGGCCGATATTACTAAAAATAGAAATCTTATAAGGAACAACAAGAAATCTTCCAAGTTACAAATCAATAGATCCCACACCAAATACAACAGACTCAAGAAAGGAAAAAGATTACAAACTGACTCAGACCTAGTCTACCCAATCTTGAGCTGATTCCAAATTACAGTCCGATCGTGTGAACTTGAAACGTTAGTACATAAGGTAGTTGTAGAGAAATAAGAATGTTTTCTATCATCAATATCATAAGCCATAGATCCGCAACAAATGCAATACCCGGAGGGCACCTCCGGGAAGTGAACATAGGTCGAGTTGACCGAACCACTATAAATCTCTATGTTCTTTTACTACTATTTTTCTGCATCTAATTTCTACACTCTCTATTTTCCTTGAGGTGATTTGTGATTTGTGTTTTGAGTTTTGATTGAAATAAATTTTTAAAATACTAATGTTAGCCTTGGGCTAGTTCATAAGGGCTTAACATCCCTAATGAACTTTCAGACATGGCAATATTAAAAAAAATAAAAATGCTCGAAATATTTGCTATCTTCAAAATTATGATCATTGAATCTAAATTTACAATAAAATGCCCTTTTTTATGATGGCAAATATTTGGTAGGAAATTGAACTTAAGAAGATAAATAAAACATAAAGTAAAGGTGAATAGTATGAACCAAGCAACTCAAATTTTACTAAAATTAAGCATATGGTACAAATACTAACCAACAGTTGTACGAAAAAAAAATTATATAATGAAATAATATGAACACACTAACACTACCACTACTCTCCCTTTTGACATCACAAAAAGGAGGAGGAAACAGAAATTATAAGCTAACTTAATTAGTTTTCCAATTTTTGAATTGAAGTAGCTTGATTTTATAATTTAGTTCCTAATTGCATCACTACATCTTCCGATGATGATTTTATACCTCCAAACTGAATACTTTAATTAAATCCTTGAATATATACTTTTCTAGAATAAATAAGAGGTTATTGATGGTTGTTCAAATTTACTCCTTTATTTTTACAAGAATTTTATTGATTGATATCAGCAATATTATTTGACCAATTAAAATTAGGATGGTTCCTCTAACATGGATTGGATGTATTGGAGTAGGAATTATTTTCTCTTCCGATCAAATTAATATTTTCAATCCCTTGCACATTTCTATTTTTAATTGAATTTTGATCCTCTATTTGCATAGAGAATTCAGTTCCTAATTCTATATTTACTCATGAATGCTTAACTTCATAGAAATTATTGCATTTTATGCAGTCAGAATAGATAAAGAATCAGATTCATATATTCTTGCTAGCCTCTTAGGATTTACCATATCAGCATGCCACTAGAAATTATTAGTTTTTATTTTCTCTATTGATTCATTTACTTCCTTAAATGGAGTAAACATAAATAGTCCTCCAATTGAAGCATCAATAATTACTTTAAGAGATCTTACTAATCCATAATTAAATATTTGAATAACCAACCAATCAGGTAAAGCATGGTGATGGAATTTCCTAAGTGTTTTTTTAAATCTAGCTTAACTCTCATAAATTGATTCTCCTTCAAATTGGGTAAAAAAAAAGTGATATTATTTCTAAGTTTGGCAGCCCTTGAATGTGGGAATTGCTTAGCAAAATAACTTATGAGCCAACTCATTACAAGTGGTTATAAAGCCTGGGGGTAAAGAATTCAACCACATATTATCTTTATCTCTTTGAGAAAATGGGAACAATCTAAGCCTTATAGAACAATATTCTTCATCAGTAATTAACATGAAATTTACATCATCAATCCAAAATAAGAAATTAGCTTGACATATTATAAATAATAAGTAACTCATTTTCATTAAACTCGTGGAAGAATGAAATATGAGACAATGATATCACCAAAAAGGATTAAAGTATCTTGTCTGCAATCCTCCTTTTATAGAGATATTTTAAGTAATATGGGCTAAATACTCCAAATGATTATACTTGCACTTCCTTAACCTCCCTTAGATCTTACTCTAATAGGGAACTTGAGAAGTACTCTAAGAAATACTAAATTTTATACAAGTGGCTAAACTACCTAACAAATATAATATCATAACTATTTATAACACAACGCAAAAAGCCAACTAGCATAGTGGTACTTAAAAATGTGGTGCCTCGATGCCATTATAGTGAACTAACACCACATCATTGAAACCTTTGCACTATCGTGGTGCTTATTGATGTAGTGATTGGGGTAGTGGATTAACCTAAAGAATTATAAAAATGATTTAGGGCTCTATCAATACCTAAAAAATGATTAGGTTTTTTTTATATAAAAAATATAAAAAACTTACTTAATATATTTAAGTATATGTGCATAATCAAGTAATATAGTGATAGAGTAGAGAATTAATCCCATGAAGAAGAATGATTACTTATAAATACTACTATTATCTACTACTATTATGATAATTATCTTACTCAATAAAAGCAAGTTTTTGTAGAGATTCAATCACTTAGTTTAAAATCAATAAAAAATTTAAATAAACAACTATTTAAATAAAATATTTTAGATTAATGAAATATAAATATAGACTTTTAGAATAAAAGATATCACCAGATGGGTTCAATTATCTCCTATACATTTCTCCTTGAACTTACAGAATTTTTTCCAGAAACATTTACCAAACACTCTTATGAAGTAGATCCAGTGCTCGCTAAATTCTCTTTATTGTCACTTCTAAGGAAATTATAGATAAGCACCGTAAACATTGAAATTATCTAAGTGATTGAACTTCCTTACAAACATTATAAAATGATTATTTACAGAAAAATTGAGAAAATAAATTTTGGCCCCATGGCAATGGAGGCACTTGCATCATGTTGCACATAAAATGATCTAACACCACAATGTTATAGGATTTCCTCTGTTACAGTGCTTGTTGATGTGGACCCATTGTTGAGTGAATAGATGCATCACTTTACTGGAAGATCATGTCCTAAATAGTTACAACTGTAGTGCTACGATGATGTTGATGGTTGAGTATTATGGCATCCAGATGGAACTCTCGTTGGATTGGTGGTGTTGAAAATTGGCACCACGGTGCTATATAGATAGAGATTGCGCTGTTGAGTGCTGACCACTTTAATGTTATGGTGTGTTTAACAGATATCGATCACCACCATGTCCATAATGGGTACTCCAGTAGTGTTAATAATGGCGTTGTGGTGGTGTAGTGTCCGACGCTGCATCACTATATCATACATGAAATTTTTGTACATTTCCTACAATTTTTATTCACAAACATAACTAAAATAAAAAGATTTAACTAGAAATTTAACATTTAAAATATAACATTATTTACACTCATCAAATTCTTTCCTGGTTAAACTCTTTTTTATCCTCAAGCAAATATATTTTTTGTAATTCTTATTAAGTGATTAAACAAAATAAAAAAGACAATCTATCATTATTAAAATATAGGTATAGGTTAATACATTACTGTTTAGAAATAACAAAAAAGAAAATAGCTATAATTTAAGTTTGGAGAAATAATATTACTTAAACTAATCAATCATTATAGTTACAACCCAATTTGAAAGTATAAGTAATATATTTAATCATTAACTTTTAATTATTGATGTGAATTATTGTGCTTTCAATGATACCAATCTTTGAATGTACTCATTTTTTTTCTCTTGATTCTTTTCTTTTTCTTTTCCTTTTCTTTTGCAACCTATTTTATATTCTTTTTTTTTTTTCATTTATGGAGTGAATAATAAATGATTTTGAATATTTTCTTCTACTTTAAACCTTTATATGATCTTAATTATTTTAATATAAAGACTAGAAGAGATTATTAATTCCATCTTCAAATTAGCTATGATTTCAAATTTTAATCAACTTATATCTTATTTTTAATATTTCTTATTCATAATTTTTTAAAAGTTATTTTCATAAAGGTATAGCTTATGAATTCAAATTAGGATAATTGCTTAAATGATTGAATGAGTTAAGTATTAGGTTTTCCAACCTATGAAGTATAAATAAAGTTCATACATAATAGGATCCATGGTTTTATTATTATCATTATTTTACATCATTTATAATTATCATTTTTATAAGGGTTAATTAAATAATTATAATATAAAAATAATTGGAGGATAATAATAATTTAAGCATGAAGAGAATTTGCTTATATGTAAATAAACACATAAACAAACACTTCAAACATATGCTTTCATAAAAATTATAAATGGTGCATAAAAAATATGTTGAATACAAAATAATACAAAGCATAACATTAAACATAATATATATATATATATATATATATATATTAACTAGTGCACAAGGCACCCAAAATTCAACAATGGCTCTAGATGCCAAAATTTTCAATTAAGTACAAAACACAAACCAATATCTCCCATCACTTCCTTCTCCTCTACAAAATAATAAAGTAGAATAAAATAAACATACACATCATTGAGAATTCTTCACTCCTCAAAACCACTTGGTTTCAATCTATATCCATTGAGTTTTATGGTTTACAAAGTTTTCTTATTTTGTATCCTGATGGCTCCTTTAAGAAAAAATATAATGATAATGTAAGGGACATTTAATACAATTTTTATTTTTTCATGGTAATAATTCTCCCTATAACCAAATAGCATGACATCTTGCTAAGAAAGGAAATCATATATGAGAACTATACCACCATGCATCTTCCTCACTTTTGCTAAATATTTCTTCTTATCTTCTTGCAACTCCTCTTTGAATTTGTTTAACTTAATAATAATAGCAAAACCTTATATGTGGAGAAGTTAAAAAGAATCATCATTCTTTGTATGTTCTTCATTTTGGTTCTTTGAAGACAAGGGTTTATGCTTGATCCTTCCCATCACTTAGAATTTAATTTCAATGAAAATAAAGTAAGGTTCAAACAAAACTATAAGTAAGAACTAAAGTGAACTTCCTCCTAATAGGTTATTTAAATTTCAATGGGAGAGAAGTTTGAAAATTTTAAAATTTCAATTATTATGGCCTGTCGAGGCATTGCGGTAATAAAAGATATTGCACCACAACACCCCCTTCTTCTCCCTCAAAGATTTTTTTTTTAACAAATTGAAAAAAAACTAATTAGAAGTGTTAAGTTAATAGTCTTCAGCCAAACAGTATAACTAACTAGACCTAAGGTTGGGTTACCTCCAAAGTAGTGCTAAGCTTATAGTATTTGAATAGGTATAATTTTGTATTCCAATAAAAATTTTATTTTTAATCCCTTGGATATCATTCTCTTCCATTCAACTTTTATCTTCCAAATGCTATTGTAACTTGTGTAGTCAAAATGGATAAAAAATCATTTTCATAGACACCTGGCACTCTCTTAGGTTATACCATATCAACAGGCCACTAGAAATTATTTGTTTCCATCTCCTCAATTAATTCATAAGCATCCTCAACAGGCTTTAACTTCAAAGAACCTCTAGCTGCAACATCAATAATTGATCTAAGGGATCCTACAAATCCATTATAAAAGTTTGAATAATCAATTAATCATGTAAGGCATGGGAAGGGCACTTTCTAAACATCTCCTTAAATCACCCCCAATTCTAATAAATAGATTCACTTTCTGACTTAGTAAAAGAAGTAATATCATTTCTAGTAATATCATTTATATGTTTGGCAGTCTTAGATGGTGGTAAATGGTTTCCTAAAAATTTGTGGGCCAACTCATTCCATGTACTAATAAACCCTGGCGGTAAGGAATTTAACCACATTTTTCCTTGTCCCTTTGAGAAAATGGGAAAAATCTAAGTTTAATGGCATCATCACTAACATCATTGTACTTAAATGTTACATAAATTTCTAAGAAATTTGTTAATGTATGTTAGGATCTTCAATGAGAGTTCTAACCAAAAAGTGAATTTTGTACCATCTGAATGATTATAGGTTTTAATTCTAAATTATTAGCTTGGATGGAAAATATATTATTTCTCTATTGAATTCCATCTACCATAGGGTTTGAAAAATCCTTTAGAGGTTTAGAATGATCTATGTATTGAATAGGGTCAACCATTTTCAAAATATTTTTTGTGATTCTAATTTTTGAAAGGGTTCTCTCAAATTTCAAATCAAAATCTTGCAATGCTTCCCTTCTATGGCTTCTAAACATGCAACAATAGTTGTGCAATTAGTAAAATAAAACAATAAAATAATATAGTAGGACTAATTATGAAATTGATTCAACAATATAGTAAAATAACAAATAAAATAAATTCTTTATTAGTAAAGATGTCAAAATTTGATAGGGGGAGTGGAGTAACGTAAAGAATTATGAAAATTATTTAGGTCTCTATCACTCCCTAAATAATGCGTAGATTTTCTTTGTTATAAAAATTAAAAAAAGTCTCACCTAATATATGCAAGTATACATGCCAAATCAAAGTAATATAGTGATAGAGCATAGTATCAAACCCACAAGAAAGAATATTTACTTACAAATACTAGTTTAAAAATAATTATCCTACTCATTAAAAATAAGTATTGGTGAAGATTCAATAACATAGTTTAAATTCAACAAAAAATTTAAAAGAAATTTTATTTGGATAAAATATTTTGGATAGATGGAAGATATATACAATATGTTTTCTAATGAGTCTCTTTTATATTGATGTTATTCAGAGCATATGCACCAACAACTACTGAATCAAGCATGAAGAGATAAATGATAGATTAAACCCTTCCAACCTCATTACCTCTCTAAACTCCCATAGTATGTTACCCTATGAAAATCTTAAAAGAGTAAGTAAAGCTTGTATTGTTAAAACCCCCTCATTACAACTCATCTCTAAAACAATGGTATTTGTTAAGCATTATAACTATGCTTGTATCAAACCAATCGACATACCTAGATGTGCCTACTATTGTATTCCTATGCTTCATATTACACCTAATATAAACTACATATATGGTCATAATGTGCAAAAAATGAAGACCTAGTATATTGAAAACATCATTAAATTATTCATTAAGAGAATTCATTAATATTCCACATTCCATTTACACCATCAATCTAAAACTAAAGAATTTAGCCATATATGAAAAATAAGTGAAGAAAACTCATTTTCCTTAATTATATATAATAAAAAAATAGAAGAAAAACATCACTAGATTGTTCAAAAATATCATTTGGACTTCTCTTTAAACTTATATAATTACTTCCACAACTATTAACCAAACACTCTTATGAAGTGGATCTAGTGCTCTCTCAATTACCTTAGTTGTCATTCCTAATAAAATTACAATGAAGCACTATGAAGAATGAAATTAACTGTGTGACTTAACTCCCTTACAAACAATTCAAATGCTCTATTTATAAACAAACATATAAAATGGATTCTAGCACCAAGGCACTTAATACACTTGCACCGTGGAACCTATAAAATAAACTAACGTTGTAGTGCTGTAAGATTTCCTTCACTATGATGCTTACTGACGTGGACCCATTTTTTAGTGAATATATACATCACTTCGCTGGAAGATCTTATCCTAAAAAGTTACAACTGTAACATTGTGGAACTACTATTAGTTGAGCATTGTTGTCCATGTTACATTCTCCTTGGTTTCTTAGCACTGGAAATTAGTTTTGTGGCATTATGTAATCACAGACTGGGCATTGTAGTGTTGATTCCTACAATTATACAGTGTTGCTAAATAAAGAATGGGTTCCACCATATTCATATTGGGTTCTTCAGCAGTGTTAATGATGGCGTTGTGGTGGTGTACTATTTGATTTCATGGCATTGTACCATATTTAAAATTATTTCACATTTTCTATATTTTCCTGCACAAACACAATAAAAACAGAATGGTTTCACTTGTAATTTAACATATAAATCATACCATTATTTAAACTCATCAAAGAAATTAACTACTTAGTGAACAATTGCATCTCTTTAATGATAAAACATGTCCCTTAGAAGTTACAACTTCAGCACCATGGTGTTATAAACATTCTAGTGTTAAAACACTCGGGTTCAAAAAATGATGCCAAGGTGTTAGAAATTTTTGCACTATGACATTTAAAAATAGAGAATATGACACTACCAAATTGGCCTCTTTAAACTGAAGTGCTGCTAATATTATAATGCTTACTTTGTGATGCTGCAATTTTTATAAATAGAGAACTTGGTGTTGTGATGTCCAATTTGTGGTTCCTCGATAGTATTAGAGGTGGTATATGATGTTGCTTTAGTGGACGCCACAATATTACAAACTCTTTATAGTTTTCTTCCATTCTTTAGTTTTTTTTTTGTTGTTGAATAAGCCCAACTAGAATAATTCATTTTTATTAAATAAAAAATACATTAGACACTACATAATTTTAACTATCAATCAATTTTTAAAGAAGCAAATACAGGGCCTAACTAAGAAATTGATTCAAAAGGTAGATTATCCTTCAATCGAATCTCTTCTTTTCGGATTTTGGAATCCCCTCTAGTCATAAATGAGGGTGGCTTAAATGCTAAAGAAAACCCTTTGCCGATTTTAGGCAAAGGTAAGGAAGTAATTTCATTTTTTTATATGCCTAAACCTTTGGAGACTATCATTAATGGAGCAAATGACAAGGAAGCTTCTTCTTCAAGAGGGAGTTTTGCTGAAATTTTGAAGAAGGACATGGTTATTCCAATTATTTCTCCAAAATTGGATATCCCTAATGTGTGGACTAAAAAACCTCACATTAAAATAAATTTTAGTGAAATTCATGATGACATGGGAGATGAAAATGTTGTCTTTCTTGACAAGGAAAAGGAATTAGCTAATGTTCAAATCTTGAACAATTCCTTGGTTGTTAAGATTCTTAGAAAAAATTATCCTTTTTCTAAAAGTGCATTTGAATTAAGAAATCAATGGTCGAAATTTGGAGGATTTCATATTACATTGCTTGGTCTAGATTGGCTCCTTTGTTCTTTTCAATCTCATGAAGCCAAGGGGGGAGTTCTTAATGGAGGACCTTGGTTTGTAGGGGGTTTTGTGGTAGGATTAGACAATTTGTCTCCTACCTTCTCTCCTCATTCTTTGAATGGAATTTCTTCTCCAATTTGGGTACGTCTTCCACATTTTCCTCTTCACTATTGGGATGAATCCAATATCACTAGAATTATTTCTAGAATTGGAACTCCAATTTTATTGGATGGTAATATGTTTAGATGGGGGAGAAGGGAATTTGCTAGAGCTTGTATCCGAGTTAATTTGAATTCCAAACTCCCATCTGGAATTTGGGTGGAAGGGGTTCATGGTAAAGTTTTTCAGAAATTTGAGTATGAAAATTTATCAGCTTTTTGCTTCAAGTGTGGGATAATCGGCCATAATGAGAATGTGTGTCCTAATTCTACACATAATCAAAATCCTTTTGTTAAAGAGATTCCTTCCAGTTCTTTCAAATCTGAGGATTTTGGCCCTTGGATGCATGTGAAGTTCAAAAATAAAAGGAGGTTCAATCATGAGAAAAAGCTGTTTAAAGTTGTCTCAACCTTGGATAAATCAAAGCTAGTTTGTGTTAATATCAAAGATGCAGCCTTTGATGATGTTGAAGGAGACGGTATTGCTGGTGCAGTTTTTGCTGAAGAACCTTTGACAGCTATGAAGGCTGCAAAAAATAAGGAAGAAGAAGATAAGATAGTTAGGCAAGGAGCTGAAATTCCCATAATTATTCCTGAATTTGCTGAATCAGCTGATTCAATGCAGGAAATTCAAAATTTAAATTCAGCAAATCATTTGACTAATCCTGAGAATATGGAAGGTTTGTTGTATATCAACAGCAATTCGAATTCAATTTCTGAATTCGAATGTCCTCAAATTAAGGAATCTAATAAGGGAGAAGTCTATGCTGCTGATTCTTCTCAAGGTGCTGAAATTAAGGGAGCTAACAAACCTTTGTTTGAATTCAAAATTGTTGATTTTCAGGAGGTAAGTGCTACTCCAGTAACTGATTTGGCGGCTGAGTCTATCATTAATGATGATCCGTTTATTAAATCAGCTAATGATCCTGAATTCAAAACCGGAATTTGCTTAAAAAAATATAACTCTCCTCCTTCGGATATATCTTTAAATTTTAAAAAGGCTGCTCTTAAAAAAGACAATAGTCTTTTTAAGAAAAGTATGACACCAGGTTCTAATCACTCTTTGTTCAAAGAACTCCAAGCGTTAGGGCCGATGAAAGATCTTCCTAGAAGAAGGATGGCTGAAATAAAAGTGAAGAACGCAAAGAGAGGTTCTTCTTCTCTTTTATCTCAATAAAATGCAATATGGTATTCCCATTGACATCAACATTGGGGGAAGATACTTGAAGATGGAGCTACTTATCAATAAGATTGGATTAATGATATCTTTTCTTGCTGAATTTGGGAATTGGTTAAAGCTTATGGAATATCTTTCAATGATATTCCTAAGTAATTTCTGGAATTTTTGGTTAAATTGTATTTTCCTTTTTAGCTTTGTTTCCTTTCTTATTTGTTATTTTAAACTTTTTTTAAGTGATTATGGAATCTTTACTAAGTCATATTCTCTAACTGGATGGGAACACTGGGATACTAATCAACCTTTGGGTTGTTTATTACTTTGGTATCCCCTGCATCTCAACAGTTTCAAAATACGAAATAGAGGGTTTCATATCATTTATGATGAGGTTAAACTAACAATTTTTTGTCCAATAAGGTTCCTTTTTCTTGTTAAAAGAAGAATCATTAGTTTCCTTTTCCTAGTTTTTAATAGGTTGTCTTTTCTTTTATAATTAATGCATTTATGCATTTTCTCAAAAAAAAAAAAAAACTAAGAAATTGATTCTCAAAGGGGGAGATTTGAACTTTGAATGGGAGTTCAATTCCCAAAAAAAGTTAAATACCTAAATAAGAGATCAATTCCCATATGAGTAAATTTTAAACATAATTGAGAGATTGATTTAAAGAGAGAAAGGTTTGAACTTTGGATGAGAGATTGAATCCCATACAAAGATGAATACCCTAATAAGTGATCGATTCCCAAAAGAGAAAACTTATGATATGACCAAGAGATTGATCCTTGGAGAGGAAGATTGGGACTTTAAATGAGAGATTTATTGCCAGAAAAATATTATTACCTAACTGAGAGATTGATTCCCAAATAAGCAAAATTAAGACCTGACTGAGAGATCGACTCACAGATAGGAGAATGCGAGATGGATCCCAAAACAAATATGATAACCTACATGGAAGATAAATTTCTAGAGAAGTGAATTTAAAACTTGATTATGAGATGAATTCTCAAATAAGAAGATTTAGACATTGAATGGGAGATCAATTCCTGGTCAAAGTTGAATAGCCAAATTGGGGATCAATTCCTAGATGAGTGAATTTAAACCATGATTGAGAAATCAATTTTTTAAGAGGAATATTTGGACATTGAAAGGGATAATGATTACCAAACAAAGTTTAACACCCGAAGGGGAGATCGATTCCCATATAAGCAAATTTAAACCTAACCGCGAGATATATTATTAGATAGAAAGATTTGGACTTTAAATAGGAGATCAATTTCTAAGAAAATATGAACACCCAAATAAGTGATTGATTCTTGAATGAGTGAATTTAAGACCTGGCTAAGAGATCAATTCCCAGATAAGAAGATTTAGAATTTGCATGGGAGATTAATCCCCAAACCAAGATAAATACCCAAACAGGAGATTGATTCCTATATGATAAAATTTAAAACCTTACTGATAGATCAATTCTCAGAGAGAAAGAATTGGACTTTGAAAAGGGGAATTCATTCCCATAAAAAGATGCATACATGAAAGGGGGATCAATTACCAGACTAGCAAATTTAAACTTGACGTAGAAATTGATTTTTAGAGAGGAAAATTTTGATATATAATGGTCCATCGTTTCAGATAAAGATGAATAGCCAAATGGGATATCAAGTCCTAGATGAGAAAATTTAAAACCTAACTGAGAGATCAATTCTCAAAGAGGAATAATTGTACTTTAAATGGGAGATTGATTCCCAAGCTAAGATAAATACCAAAATGGGAGATTGTTTCCCAAATGAGTGAATTTAGAACCTTAGAGGGGGGAAAATTTTACTTAGAGATCAATTCTTTGAGAGGAATATTTGGACTTTGAATGGGATATTGATTCCAAAACAAAGATGAATACTTGAATGGGAGATCGATTCCTAGATTAGTGAATTTAAAACATAATTGAGATATCAATTCTTGGACAGGAAGATTTTTACTTTGAAAGGGAGATCAAATCCCAAACAAAGATGAATACCTAAATGGGAGATAAATTCTTAGACAGGAAAATTTAACATTAAGATCTCTTAACCTAGTTTTGACATTTTGGCTCGATTCACTTATATAACTTTAACAATACTGACAATTTAAACTTCAAGATTTATTTCATTCAAAATTTCTTGTAATATATCAACCATTATAATACTTCTTAAGATATCGACAATTGATAGGCAATAGAGGAAAATCTCGTTTACAAGTTATTAATTTATATGAGCCTTCTTGGTAGAATTTCTCCACTATGAATGAACCTTCCCATGTAAGTTCAAATTTACCACCTATCTTTTGATGAGCCAAAATGAGCCTTCATAAAACTAGGACCAAGTCACCTACCTGGAAAGTTCTCATTTGAACCAATTTCTCATGAGCCTGGATCATTTTATCTTTATACCACTCGAGGTTTTATTGAGCTTGCAAATGCTTCTCGTCCAAACCATCGAGCACTTCTAATAAGAGTTTAGCATTTTGATGAGAGGTTATGATCAAAAGAATTGGACTTGGAAGAAAGACTTCTCAATCTTGTGACAAAACTAAAGCTAAAAGGCTTAAAGGAGAATTCTATTCATCAATCAATGCCTTCCTGCTATAATACTTGCATATTTATAAGCTGATAAAAACCTTTTAGAAGCAAGTAGTAACAAACTTAGATAGCATATTCCTAAAGCTGCATTTAGTTAAGATGTTCTTATATGATCCTACATCATACTCCCATTATGTCAGAAGAGCTCGACTCCATCAAGATTATCGTAATCAAAGCGTCATTAAAAGGGACGAAAGTATAAAACTCATAACCTTATCCCTGGATCAAAGTTTCTGCGTCTCTCAACAAGAGCACCATTTTTCCTGATCTTTTCCAATTGTTTGATACCCAGTCCATTAAATTCTTAAACATCTTTTGAAGCATCTTTAAAAATTGGTTTTCTTCCACGTGCAACTTCAAGAAAAAAGACCCCAAATGCATATATATATATATAAAATCAAGAGGTAACTTTCTCATTTTAAGAATATTTATTTTTTCACTAGATCAGGGAATATTTTTGTCTTTTGTTCATTTTGGTTTTTATTTGTACCTCCTCTCTTTTTGATAATGTCAAAGGGGGAGAACATATTGTTGAATTTTTATACTGTTATCGTATTTTTTTTGTACGGTTAAAATTAAAAACAATAAAAATATTTTTATCTCCCCTATTTTTTAAAAGTGTTATTCTAGTGAGGGGAAGATTAGGAAGAGTATTTACTTTTTTAAAAATTCAAATTGAAAGGTTTTGCCATCATCAACAAGCGGGAGATTGTTGTGGATCCATGGTTTATAATTTTGATGATAGCAAACATTCTTATTTCTCTACGATTGCCTTTTATACTGACATTTCAGGTCCACACGATCAGACTGCAATTTGAAACTAGCTCAAGATTGGGTATACTAGGTCTGAGTCAGTTTGTACACTTTTTCCTTTCTTGAGTCTGTTGTATTTGGTTTGGCACCTGATGATTTGTAACTTGGAAGATTTTCTATTATTCCCGAAAGATTTTTATTTTTGGTAACATCGTCCAGGACGATATTTATATCATCCTTGACGATCTGTCCAAAAACAAAAACCCTAATTAGGGCATCCCCATTAAGGCAGCCGTCATATGTTAATCAGCCAGGATGATAAGCTCAATTCAGAAATAATCAGCCGCCATGATCATATTAGGTATTCATTATTTTAGGAAATCGGCAAGGAAGATATACACATCATCTAGGACGATCTAACTTAATTATGCCTAAATTGATTTGGTATCTTTGGAAAGCATTAATGGTTGATTGATATGATTATATCATCCGGGACGATCATATGATCGGCCAGGAAGATTGCCTGGATGATTTACATCAGCCAGAATCTATTCAGGGCGATGATCAGAACGATTGAAATCAATTTTAAACTAATCGTCCGGGATGATCGTGAGATCGGCCAGGACAATGTAACCAATTTTCTTTTGATCGTCCCAAATCATCTCGAGTTGATGAGCTAAATTTGAACTGATCGTATAGGACGATATATATGCCTATCGTCCTGGACGATAATGTCGGCAACTTGTATTAATGAGCTCGTTTTGAGATCTTCTATTTAAGCTATGACTTGACACTTTGTAAGTGTCTTTGGCAGCCATTGTAGCTTCATTCTTTTGGGGGAAACTTGAAGAGAGAGCTTGAAAGGGAGTGAGGAAAGGGTGGAGTTTGAGAGAGGGAGAATATCCTGTGAGGGGGGACTCAAGGGAGTGTGGAGGGGGTTCCACACAGTTGGTCTGACAAGTTAGCACCTGAATACCATCAGATTCAAGGCTTCTCTCGAGGGAAGTTCACCAAAGAATAAGATCTCTTTGGTGTCAAAGGACCCGGCGACTCCGCAGCACCGGGGAAGGTGGAAGTGATTTTGTAAGGGCTTCTCCGCCTAGCTGTGGGGTCTAAAGGAGAGACACTTAGTTTAGTGCAATACTTAGAGGGTGCCTCCAAGGAGCGGACGTAGGTTAAGGTTTGATCGAACCACTATAAATCTGCTGTGTTCTTTTCTTATTATTTCTTCCGCATTATTTAATTTCCGCACTTTGATTTCTGTGATGATTTTGGTTTGAGTTTTATCTTTGGTTTTAAAGTTATCCAATTCACCTCTCTCTTTGTTTGCCTTGGGCCAGTTCATAAGGGCTTAATATCCCTAACGAACTTTCAAGTGAGAGCACTTTCTAGTGTCATCTGAGCACTTTTAACTATGTAGTGGATCATAAGAAGAATTGGACCTGCAAGAAGGACTTCGCAATCTAGGGAAAACACAAAGCTCAAAGGCTTAAAGGAAAACTCTATTCATCAATCAATTCTTTTCCTACTACAATACTTGCATATTTATAAGATAATAAGAACCTTCTAGAAGCTAGTAGTAACAAACTTAGATAGCATATTCCTAAAGCTGCATTTAGTTAAGATGTTTCTATATCAGGTTATATTGTAATTTACTATAATGTTGATTAAAGGTAGTTGTACTTCCAAAGGAATAATAGCTTTCGCGCCAAAGACTAAAGCATATGGCATGGATTGAGTTAGAGTTATAAATGTTATCTAGTATGCCCACAAAGCCTAAACTAACTTCTCATTCCATTAATGCTTATTGTCATCTATGTATTCTTTAATATCTAAACTAGAGTTTTATTTAAGGCCTCGGTCAATCTAGTTACCAAAGAGTGATAGATGGTAGAGTATCTTCAATCTATATTGTGCATCTAGCAAAGCTATTTATTTTAGTGCACCTAATTGACAAAGCATTATCTAAGATAATCCAACAAGGTACACCAAATATTTATATAATATTCTCTTTAAAAACTTTTAAAATGTGATGTACTTTAACATCTCTTATTGGAATTATTTTTGCCCATTTGAAGATGTATTTTGTAACTACTAATATTAATCTATAACCTCTGGATAATGGAGGATTTATCAGCACAACGATATTTATATCCCAATTTTTAAAAGGCCAAGAGACGATGGTTGGATGTTGGACATTTTCTATCTAATGCAAAACCATACCTTACACTTGATATTAATGACAATGGCATGCAACATTCATGCAATCATTTATCAACAGAAGCTAGCATTGTTCCATTCATTTAATTTTCAACTTCCACTTTGGATCAGATTGGTGTTCACCACATAATCTGGTATCTATGTCTTCTATGATCTTTTATGCATCTAATTTATTTAAACACCATAACCATATATGAACGAATTATATTATGTATAGGTTGTCATTAATAATAGCATAAGGTAACAATCTTCTTTTGATTTGTTCTACCTCTAATTTATCATGAGGGAGATTATTTTCTCTTAAATATTTGATGAAGGGATTTCTCCAATCAATTATTTCATCTTTTGCTGCTAAAATAATTTTCACCTCAGTTTAAGGTTTTCAATTCAGATATTAGGAGTATATAGGACACAAAAATTGTCAGCCTTGCACCTCTATTAGAATTGAATCTTCTTAAGTATATTCTAATTCTTTTTCTAGCTAATAGAGAGCATCTATTATAGAATTCTTTCCATGAGCAATTTTGTATAACATCATATTTAGAATCTGTTATAGTAGATGCATTGTATAATGGCAGGGAATTAGACTTTTTTAAAGCTTTGTAAATTCTAAGTACTTGATTGACCACTAACTAGGAATCTCTAAGAATTTTGATCTCTTTCCTTCCATTTAAAATTGTTAGTTCTAAGAAGGTATCAGAAGCTTGTACACAACTTCATTGTTTGTGTAAGGTTCTAACATATAGTAAGAGAAATACATCAAATATTTATTTAGCATAACGAATAATATACCAATTTTGGCTTATCCTATGAAAATACCAACGAATGCTCCATGTTGATCGGAAGCAAAACCAACAAAATAGATGTCCCAAAAGAACTTTTCATTTTACTTGAGTTTTATGATTTGTTTATCTAGTAGTTCATCATTTATTCGGCAATCATCCTAGACTAGATGAGCTACTAGGAAGTCTATTAGCTTATCCTTTCATTTCTCACAAAGGGATGAAATAATATCTATCTATGATAGAATTATCAAACGTCATTCTAATCTTCTAGATAACATCAGTTTAGTCATTAGATACTACAATGGATTTATTTTGGTTATCAAATTTACTTTATGAGAAAACATGTCATGCCTCAACTATTGAGTGGAAAATATCATGGCTAAATAATGTTTTTTTATTGGAAAATAATTTACTTCGATAGGAAGTAAACAACAACTCAGATAATAAAGTACATTCTCTTTTCCTTTCCCATTAGCCTTAGCTAATAAGGCACCATGAGATTCACTTAAAAAAACCGTATATAGGATCAACAGCTTCCCTAGTATGGGGGATGTAACTACTATAGATTTTGCCAAATATTGCTTTATACTATCAAACATTTTCTAGTAATTCTCATCTCATATAAATGGTGCATCTTTCTTACGCAATGTATAAACAACTGACATGTGCCTAAAAGGTTTGATATGAAACTTCTAAGGTATGTTATACGGCCTTGGAAATATCTCAATTAGGTAAAGCTTTTAGGTGGTGATATTGCTATTATAGCTTTGATTTTATTTGGATCAAGTTTAATTTTGTGGTGTCAAACTAAGAAACCCAAAATTTTCCTGAATTGTCTTTGAAGGCAAACTTCAAAGGATTCATCATTAAATTATATTAATGTTGTCTTTGAAAAACATTATAAAGTTATATAAATGATCATCTCTTATAAAACTTTTAAGGACTAGATCATCAACATAACACCCCACCTAGTGGTGGATGAGTTACCAAAAAATCCTCATCATTACTCATTGATAAGTTGCTCCACCATTCTTTAAACCAAATGGTATAACTTGGTAGCAGTAGATCCATATCGAAATTCTGAATACTTTGCATTTTTCATCTTTGGGGTCCATCTTAATTTAATTACATCTGGATGAACCATCCATAAAGAAAAATGTCACATACAAGGAAGTGATATGTTCCATGAGTTCTGGTGTAGGAAGTGGAAACCCATTTTTAAGATAGGCCTTGTTCAAATCTCTAAAATTGATACAAATGCATATCTGACTTCCTTTTTTTTACTGCGACGATGCTAGCTAACTAAGTTGGACATTACTTCTCCCTAATAAAGCTAGTATTAATTAACTTCTTAAATTTAACCATGACCTGATGCTCGATGTCAAGTCACTTCCTTTGAGGTGCTAATTTTATTAGAACCATCTCTAGTTGAATTTCCAACTTATAAACTTCTATATAGGGGAAATCCATGCATCTCTTCATAATTATAGGAAAAACATTCTTTAAATTCTGATAATAACTTGATCATGTTGTTTTCCTCATCCTCATTCAATAAAAAGCTGATGAAGATTAGATGTTTCTTTAGTACAAAGATACATTTCCTCCATATCATCGATTATAAATTTGATTTCCTCTTCAAATTTTTGAGGAGCATCCATACTTGAGAGTTATCCATATTTTATGAAATTTCTAAATAGAACTCATTAAAAGATTTAACATTTGTTAAAAAGTGACTATCAGACTCCAGTTTATTTAATATTAATAAGTAATACTCATTATCATCAAATGAATATAGAGTACCAGGGCCAACACCCGATCTTGATGTGTATTTATGGTATTTTGTAGTGCATAAGTATTTAAATTATTGTCCTTTCCCTCTCGTCCAATTTGAAGGTGTCAAACCTTGCTTAGCTAATTTACTTTTACAATTTGAATATGAATCAAAAAGAAGTTCTATTATCTCATCCATGAATGGATCATCGATTTTTAAATCAATTTTTAGGAGTTTACTGGTGGAAGGTACATAGATATTAAGCTTATAATCAAGATCTAAAGGAAACAAGGCTTTAATCTCCAAACTCTTTATATCATTTTGGGATATTGAGGTTAAAGTAATATTTTCTACATACCTTTTTAATCACTCCATGGTAGATAAATCTGAATTATCTTCCCTAGCAACTTCGACCCTTTTTTTATTGTTATCAATTTCTATAGATATCTCAAACTTTGGCTAATTGATAAATTTCTAATATTTTATAGCACGTGGATCCTCCTTAAACACATAAGATTCTTTATCTGAATTGTATTCCAAATCATTATGTATTATGGGCTCCCTTATTTGTATATATTATTTTACATTTTCTCATATCATTTGGTTTTTTCATCCTTGACCATTTCCTCTAAATTGTTTTCTATTCTATGACCTATTTGTGAGGGAGGGGCAGGTGACAGGCGAATGCCATGTTCTAGTTTGAAATAATGTTCTTTTTCTTTTTGTTCTTTTTTTCTTCTTCTTTTTCTTTCTTTTCTATAATTTCTTTTTCTTCTACTTCAGCTAGATTGAGATTTTTAGATAAAATAACCTGCTTCTAAGGAAGATAGTATGAAGCATCTTCATATATATCAACTTCATGAATTGAAAATGGTTTCTTGTCACCTTTAATACAATGCTCTACTCTCTCATCATAGTAATTGATATATTGATAAAGGTTTTAAGGCACCATTATATATTTATGAAGATAAGGTCTACCTAGTAAAGCATTAAAAGAAGCTTTAGAATTTATTATATGAAATTTGGATTCAATTTTTAGGGTTTCACTTTCTAACAGTGAAGTTATCTAAAACAAATCCCTCTCTCCTATTTTATTGAATCGTCATAATATTATTTTATTAAAAATGAGTTTGTCAGTATCCAACCTTAAGTATGTTATAGTTCTAAGATTCATAATATTGATCTATACACCCAGATAAATAAGAAAATATGATAATTTAAATTTGTGTATGTTTATATAAATGTACAACAAACAATTATGATTCGTAGTTCCCAATAGCAAATCTTCATCTAAGAACGTAACTCCTAAAACTTCCTTATAGTATAATGCTTCTTTTGACTATATTGATTCTAGCTGATCCATATATCTTTGGGTTGAGTAGAGCTTTGATTAAATCCTCCCTCATTTCTTTGGATAGAACCTAAGAATCGTGGGTACTCAATTTTACAAGCAGCTTTCTAAGATGTGCTAAGACATTATAATCCACTTTTAATTTATGTATTCTCTATATCTAGCTATGGAGCTTATTGAGGCTAGTTAGAGACTTCTAGACTTTCTATAAGTTGTTTTTTATTATTAGTAGTTATAGTTTCGGGAGGTAAAACTTTACTACTATGAAGGTTGGCTTCTACTGGTTTTTTAGGGGAAGGATCTTCTCTAGGCTTTTAATGTTAATCGTTGGTCATCACCTGATGTCTTTTGGTGGACTATCTAAATTAGAAATTTCTAATTTAATGTTGAGTGGATCACTTTGCACATCTAGTATGGGGGTATCACTATCATATTAATATTAGAATTATTCATCTACATAATTTATAGTGTTTCTTGAGAATTAATATCATTTTTATTTAAATTTTGATCCAAATTCATAGTTCCAGTAGGGAAAAAATAAAATTCATATAGAGTTAATGGTTTAAGATACATATATTTACCATTTATAGAAATGGCTATTTTATCATAACTTGACTCAATTTTATTCTCCCCCTCCTCCCTCAAGACTTCAAAAGCTTCATCAACTCACACTTTCTTAGACTCTTTTATTAGAATTTTATTATGCTCCTCCTCATAAGCTACCAAATCTACTTGGATGGTATTCTGTGCTCTTGGGGATTCCTAGAAAGATAAATGATATATTTCATAAAGGATCCTCTTAAAAGAATGGGATAATGTTACATCCCACCTATAATCAAATATTGAAAAAGGAGAAGGTGTAGAAGGCTCAGTAAATATAAACTTTGCAGATCCTTCACTTGAGTCCACTAAATATTCTTTGAGTGTCACAACTATCTCATCTCTATAATTCCTATCAAACCATTCTTTGGAAGTTATGTAATCTTTCAACTCATAGCTTAGTATTTGCTGATATGAAAAATAATTAGGTTGCCCTGCTTTACAAACTTCTTATTTTTTTAGGATCAAAATGCTTAAAACTTCACTTCTTAGTGAAGCTTCTAAACATTTTTTTATTGGCGTCTCTCTTAAATGGGTATGTTTTTTTTTTTTAAATGTATCAAAATTCTATTTTATCTCTTCGTATGTGAGATTGGATCGAGGTTTGAACTATTTCTCATCAATCACAGTCCTCCTTGAGTAACGAAATAAAATTAGGAGGAACCTTATTACAACTAAGATCATTCCAAAAGAAATCTAAGGAGCAAGCATAATTAGCACAAAAATCTACTAATTTATTGCTATTTCTATGAACAAAGTGGAAAAGAACCTGATTGAACTCCGATAGAAAAGAGAAGTCCAAATTGCCTAAATCTTCCTCATAACTTGTTTGCATATTAAAGATTTCATTGAAAAAATCTATAATATTTTTATTGTCACCTTCTATGATGATTCCTTTGTAATCATATCTCCCTTGAAGAATAAAAGATTTTATAGATAATATAGCATACATCTCCATTTGAGCTGGATCCCAGTGCTTACACTTAATACCGAATGCACAAAGTAGCCTTCCTCTATGATCTTGGAAGACACCTCCAATACCAGCATTTTAATTGCTTTTATCCGAGGAATCTATATTCAATTTAATACATTCGGTTGGAGGAGAAAACAAGTGAAATGACAGCTGTGAGAGCTGGTTAGTTTCCCAGTATTCTGAATTTATCATGAAAGATGCTACAGCCATGCTGATAGCATTGGCTGCTATGTAGGAGGAGCTGTCCTCCTTTCCTCCATGAGTGACATTATTCCTATTGATCCAATTTAAAAAAACCACTGAACAGTAAATGTTACCAATTAAAGGATCATTAATGGCCATTAAATTTAAATCTCTAAAACAATCTTTAATAGATTTAAAAACAAGAACAGAAAATCACCAGCTTCTAATAACATTGAATATCTAAATCAACTTTTGATAATTTACCGCAATATGGAATTCATTTTCCACAGATTTGCAACCTCTCGGGCAGACATCAATCCTTGACAGATTTCTGTGTTTCAAAAAAACATTTGATGGTATAGCATTGATGCCAAGTCTCCACCAAAAAAAACTTACTCGGGGTCTAAGCTTCAGATTTTTCCTCCATTTCCATGTAGGATCTTCACATCCATAAGTACCCAATTTTATAGAGATTAATGCTGAAATTGATTTACCTGTGAACTTGAATATTAGTTCTAATTTATCCTCATTTAAATAAGGAAGAATATGGACCTTGTTAATGATTTCAATCAAATTAGGTCCAAAGAAGAGCTTTAATTTATCAGCATCCCATTCTCCTTCATTGACAAAGAAATCCAAATTTTGGATATCTTGTCCCATATCTGCTACATAGGTAGGCAATTTTGAAATTGATTTGTCATAAATCCAAACATCTTGCAAGATATTGATATAGTTGCCCTTAGACACCTTCCACCTTAAGATATCTTTGAGAGCTTGAAATCCATTAACAATGATTTTGATCGTAGGAGAACTATGATATTTAGGCTAAATGTTCCAAGGTTGATTTCCATACTTAGCAACCAAGACTCTGTTGAGAGTAGAAGATGAACCTGAAATGAGTTTCCATGCAAACTTTGCTCGAAGAGGACCAACTTTAGAAACCATAGAATGGATACCTTGTCTCCCATACTAAGTGACCTGCAAAGTACATCCCATGAAACATAATGTAGTCCTTTATTACCATCATGTTTGTTCCACAGAAAATCCCTACACATTCTATCTAGTTCCTTGAGTATACCCGAAGGAACTAAAGAGGGAGTAATGTGTCAGATGGGAAAGGAAGAAAATATAGATTTGACAAGAAGAATCTTCCCTGCTAATGAAATGTATTTGTTACCCCAAACATTCAAATAGTTATTATCTTTGTCTAGAAGATGATAGAAATCCATTCTAAAAGTCCTTCTCAACACAATATTGATCCCAAGATATTTAAGTTCTTGAACCACTTTGAATTTCAAGATTTTAGCCAATCTCCTCCTCATCCTTCTATTAACCGACTTTCCAAAAAGAATGGAAGATTTATGGATATTTATACTTTGCCCTGTCCAATTACAGTAATGTTCCAAAATCTCTTTAGCTTTCTTAACATTACTCCCATTAGCTTCCAAGAAGAAAACTATGTCATCAGCATATAATATATGTGAAATCTTCTCAACATTAGGAGCTATTTTAATTCCCAATTCCTTTCCACTTTGCATAACCACATCAGAAAGAAGTTGGGAGCATAATATGAAAGGAAAGGGAGAGAGTGGGCAGCCTTGCCTAAACCCCCTTCTGGCTTTGATCCAATCCGAATTATTACCATTAATGAAAATAAAAAATTTTGTATCAGAAACACATTTAATAAGGAAGTTAGCAAACTTATCTGGAAAACCCAAATTCTTCAAGACCTGAGTAAGAGTTGACCAACTCATACTGTCATAAGCTTGTTCCATGTTGATTTTAATAGCCATAAGCCCTTTTTCAGATTTTGAGAATCTAAATTTGTTACAAACTTCCTGGGCTAACAAATATGTTCAGAACTAGATCGGCCTTTAATAAAAGCAGCTTGATCTTCAGAAATCAATTTTGGAATAAGAATTAACATTCTGTTTTATAACATTTTGGCTACCAACTTATAGATAGATAAACAGAGACTTATAGGTCTAAAATTAGAAGGTAGAATCGGGTTCTCTATTTTTGGTATTAGAACTATCAAGTTCTCCTTCCAACTAGGACTCATAATTCCTAGATCAAAAAATGATTTAATAGCCTTCCATACATCGTTTTTGATGATAGACCAAAAAGTTTTGAAGAATGAATAAGAGATCCCATCAATACCTAGAGAAATATTGGATTCAAGATGTTTAACCACATCTTCTAGCTCTTCTTTCTTGAAATCATTTAAGAGAAATTGTCTGTCTAATTCATTAAGCACATTAAAAGGCTTTGGCCAACTAGATAGACATCCAACCTTCTCTTCCCATTTGTTTTTGAAAAACCTAAAAAAGATGTTTTCAATTTCCATTTGATCTGCAGTTATTCCTTCATCTTCACCTTTAATCTGATGAATCTAGTTAGTATTCCGTCTACCTGACGCATAAGTGTGGAAAAACTTAGTGTTTGAATCACCATCCACCAACCATTTCATTTTTTCTCTTTGCCTCCACCACATGTTCAGACGTGATAAGGTAATATTTTAATCATGAACTTTAGATTTTAGCAACCGTAGCATATCTTCAGACAAGCCACCTGATTCTGCTTCTACAAACTACATTTCTAGAATTTCCTTCTTCATTTTTTCTTTCAGCAACATCAAATCCTGATGTTTGTTTTTACTCCAGTAATAAAGAGCTTTTAAAACTCTTTTAAACTTCTTATTCAAGGAGCTAGCTGGATCACCTATCATACTCTTTTTCCATGAGTTTTTGATAATACCTGTAGAGGCAGCATAAGAAGACCACACTTCTTCATACCTAATGAACTAGTTTTTCCGAGCAGCTGGATTAAGCAGATTAACTAAAATGGGGCCGTGATCAGAGGCTACCCTTGGAAGATGTTTAATGACAAGATTTTGAATTGTTTGCAAAGCAACCGAATTCAACAAACATTTATCCAATCTTTCCATAATCCTAGCTCCCCCTATCTTGTTGTTACACCAAGTGTACCTTGGTCCAATGAATTTTAGTTCATGAAGATCACATGAACTAATAAAATTACTCAAATCTTGAACACCTTGAGAGAATTTGAATTTTTTTCCTCCTAACTTGTCCTTTTGGGATAAAAGGCAGTTGAAGTCACCTCCAATGATTATGGGTAAATCTGAATTGGAAATGCCTTCAGGAGTGTTCCATAAGCTCTTCCTTCTGTATAAATCATTACTTCCATAAATTGATGCTATAATCTAGACCCCTTTATTAGAGATGTTTAATTCACTTATAATGGCTTGAGAAGATGTCACCAAGGTGGAGAAAGAAGCAAGGTCCTTCCTCCAACAAACCATAAGCCCTCCTGAAAGCCCTTCTGCAGGAAATAAATAAAAATCCCAAAGCTTTTCTATGAACTTATCACAATCCTTTCTATCAAAGGAGGATATCTTAGTTTCAGATAACCCAACAAAGATTAAATCATTATCTTTAATATATTCCTTCAAGTAGTGGGAGGCTTCCTTTTTTCTAGTCCCCCTACAATTCCAAAAAATTAAGGAAGTCATGATTGATAAGAATAGGGATTACTCCCTTTCCTACCTTTAACAAATCCACCTAATTTTCTATCATGCGAAATAATATTATCCTTTCCCAAGGATTTCAGCTCCTTTTGAAGTTTGAAGTCATATTTATGATAGAGTGTACTTGAGTTCGCAAGTAATCCCTCAAGATTTACAAGAGTTTGCAAGCAACCCTTCCCATTGATGTTTTTTGTAGGAGAAACAGCCTTCTCCAATAATTCAGCCTCAATGTTGTTTTTGGCATAATCTTCTATCTCCTAGCAGTCTTTATTCATTTCAAACTCTTCTGTTGTCATAACAGGAATGGAAACAACCGAATCCTTCAAAACTTCTTTATCAGAACTTGTTTTAATCATCTCTGTAGAACATTCTTTTCCCTTTGAGCCTTCCAAACAAGAATTCTGCACTTCTTCTTCCAAAATGCTGAAACTATTTTTCAGCATTACTTTAGTATTTTTGTTCTCCCCCATAGCATATATGGCTTTAGATTCTGATTCTTGAACAAAAGTTTGTTCAGTAATCTCTCCTTCTTCTAAGATCGTCTTTGCTTTACTGGAAGATAGATTTGAGAAACAGTTTTCTTCTTAATAGCTATTTTTCCCACTGCCCTGTTTTCCTGAACTTGACCTGTATCCAAGGTCCTAGTTCATCTTGGTCTTTGGCTTTGTCTTTGACTCCTCCTTGATCTATATCCTTCTTAATAACATTAGAATTTGGAGCAATAGTTTTTGAAGAAGAATTACTAATTAAAGAACATTGGTTTTTAATATGGCCCAATTTGCCACAATGATAGCATAGAGAAGAGATCTTCTCATATACTACTTTTTGGAAAGATCTTCCATGCATTCCTTCTATCCAAACTCCTTTAGGAACCTTCTTGTCCAGGTTTAAACGAACACAAACCCGGGCATACTCCCTTTTTCCCCCTTTTAAAGAATTTCCATCAAGATAAATTGGAGTGCCAATCTTGGAAGCAATTCTACAAATGTTTTGTTCATCTCAGCAGTGCAAAGGAAGGCATGGCATTCGAATCCAAACAGGAGCTGTAAGTCCTTTGAGGGATTCTAGTGAAAAATTGGGGGACCATCTATCCAACCCAATTATATTGCCTCCTATAAACCAAGGTCCTCCTTCAAGGATTTCTTCCACTGCTTCTAGCTTTGTAAAGGAACAGAGAATCCAGTCAAGACCCAAGGTTGTAAGGTGAAAATTTCCAAATCTAGACCATTGCTTCCGAAGTTTTCTACTGCAAACTGGGAAAAGGATATTACTACCCAAAACTTTGATAACCAGAGAATTTCTCAGGATATGAGAATTAGCAATTTCTGATTCAGAATTCATAATAACAGCAATCCCGTCTTCAGTAACGGGGGTAGAATTCATATCATAATTAAGCTTGATGTGTTGGATTCTCATCCAATCATTACCAGAAGTCACTTTAGAACCAATCTCTGCATTCTTAACTGAATTGACTTTTGAAGAATTCCCATCAAATCCAGATTGCAAAACAGGATTAATTGGTAAGTCAGAAAAAGGAACTGAAGATAGCTTATCCACAGAATGATAATTCTTATTAATTTCATTTGAGATATTCGCATTTATCGCTAGCCACAGGTCAGAGATTGCATTTGAACATCCAAATTTATTAACAAAGATTTTCAATTCTGATGAAGAAGATTCTACATCATTCGGTTTCAAACTTGATTGGGCCTTCTCAATCCTTGGGGTAATGCAATCAGAATTAATCAAGATAATTTTACCCTTACCTTCAACCAAATCAACTACCTTCTTCGCCGGAGCGTCAGTAACCTCTATGATAACAAGAGGTTTGTTGTCGATCTGTGTTTTCCATGATTTATTTCAGAATGCAAAAAAGTCCGTCGTCGATCTTTTTTGCTTCCCATTTGACCTTCTAAGCCTCCAGAGTTGATTAGCGCACCGACTTGAGGTCGGCGGCCATCCACCGTCATCGCTAATCGCCGGCGATGAAGGTAGCAAAAAAATCGTGAATTTAAAAAAATTCAAAAAATGGTTGTTTCTCTATCCTCAAATCTTGCCTAAATCTAATAAATGAAGTACCATGAGATTTGGCTAATGCTTCTTTGACTTATTATTCTTGCATTTGCTTTATAGCACTAATTGCATCGATGCTGGTTCTACTTTCACATGTTTGTTCATTGTCTTTTCTAGTTCTTCTATCTCGATTGCATTATTCTTACTATTCAACTATATTTATTCATCAGGGTTAACCTGAGAATCTAGAACAGGAGGCATGTTACCCTTTATATTAAAAATTACTTTCATCATCTCTTCTAACTTTTCTGTATCCTTAATATTTATTCATCTTTCTAACTCCATTATTTTCACAGATGGTGAGTTGAATCTATTGTATCATCTTCATCATAATCATTATTAGTTGGTCCTACTTAACCCTTATTATTTTCTTTCTCTCTTCGTAAAGATGAATGGGTGTTAACCATATTGACACTACTAGTCATCTCTTCATTCATTTCTGCATCTTCTATAGCTTCTTGTTCATTTATCTGATGGATACTCTCTTTTAGATTATCCATTATTTTTTCTATTGACTTTCCTTCCACATTATGTTGATCTACCAGTGTACATTCTCTAGAAGGTAACAATTCTATCAAAAACTTTCTTTTCCTTATCTTTCCTTCACTGCATTAGTCATATAAGAATTAGACGTAGGTTGACTAGCAACCATTCTAGGCCACCAAATTTTCTTCCTATAGATGATGAAGTTGTCTAATTTGTTGAATTCAACCTCCTTTATCAAAGTGGGATGAAGATTTGTTACCTTCTAAATGATGTTGATTAACCCTTGATGGATATTGAACTGAAGAATGACCAATGGTTCCCATTGGAAGATTCCTATATTGATTTGAAGATGGATGAGATATGGGATTATACCCTTTTCAGGCTAATGCTCTACACCACAAAGATTTGATAAGACTTTATTGACTTTATTGATGTGCTGATGTTGCATGCCAATTACGGTATGAATGTTTATTTAGTTATCTACGCTAATAATTAACAACAATCGATCAAACTTAGACATGATTCTTGAAACTATACTCTTCTCTTAATAAGAGGCGACACTCCTTGTCATCCACTCAAGTGTTGTTGTACTCCAAGAGAAATGACATCCTTGACACTTCTTAAAAATTCATTCTTTGATTATCCATAATTAGCACATAATCATGGATTAATTAGTCCAAAAGAGTTTTAAACTTCATCTTCCTTTTAGATAGAGAAGGTAAGATAGGATTTCTAAAAAACAAAGTAACAGGGGAGTTTGCTATCATAATCAAACTTTCCTCTTCAGCGGCAGCTAACAGTGGATGAAATCTACTATCAGCTAACTAAGGAGAAATAATGTATGCCTTAGGTGCTTCAGAAACTATTTTCTTTGTTGCTTCTGTTGCAATGGTGATAAGATTATCTTCTTCTATAATCTTGGCCTTCTTAGCCCTCCACCTCATTCACGTTATGACATTGAACTTTAGTCATTTCCTTCACTCTAGAAGATGACCCTTCTCAAAATTTCCAAGTATAGGAGTTTCAGAGATAACAGGAAACTTCCCAATGGTCATGGAAGCTGACTGAGGGAAAGTTAAATGAGACAAGACTAATAGTTTAGTAGTAATAAGAGCAGCTACAGACCCACCTTTGATGTTGATATGAAAAGGATTAACACTGTAGAAACCACTAGTTTTAACTATTTTAGCTTGTGTTCCTGAGAAAGTTAACTGTAGGTTGTCAAATACATACCCAAATAGAATTTGGTAGCCCTCTACAAATTGGGCTGAAGTGATGTTGAAGTTGAAGAAGAGTTTTCCAAACATTATCTCTAAATTTAACAAGAAATTTGAATCAATGACTAAACATACTTAACTCAATCTGAATGTTGATTTAGAAGGTCATACTAAATTAAATCTACTCCATCTCTACAGGAAATTTTAGATAATTGATTATGGAAGGTGAAAGGAACCTAAGGAACAAACCATAGAAAAGACATGATCGTGTAGTGTAGATTTGGAAGGATGATTGATTGAAGATAGACATTGAACTTGATGATTGAAGAGACGATTGATTGAAACTAGAATTTAATTATAATGAATTAAAATGTGCAACTTACTTATAAAATTTTTTGTATAATAAGATTGTGGGCTCCGAAAATTCAGCCCCGGCCTCCGCTCGCTTTTTCTTATTTGGCGAGGGAGTTTTAACGAACTAAGTTCCGGGGTAAATTTTGGAAGGCAGATGGGTTTGTAGATAAGACACTACCCAGAGATTTTGCCCTCATTTTGTGAGGACTTTATGATCTGAGTTCTGGTTTCCTATAGGCGCAAGCCCTTATAGTTAATTACCCCTCCCGATCACGAGAGAGAACTTTCGATTAAGGCTAGTCGTCGATCAGATATGTATAGAGATACGTGTTATCTGGCATATAGTAGCAGCATGGGTTTGGATATTTGAGATTGGAGAACTAGATTTGGATTTGAGAATTTGGAGAATTGGATATTTGAATATAGTTGATATTTAAAACAGAAATTTCACCATCTTGTACTTAAAGCAGATGGTGGGGGAATGGATGATGGACCCGATCAAGATCCCATGGTTCCGTCGTCCCGGGCCATCGTGGTCCCTGGTCTACTTAGTCAGAGGAGGTAGTCGACCCAACCTGACAGAAGGATCCTTGTCGGCAGCCATGGGTTGCTTCGTCCAAGGGGACCTTGTAGACCTGGGGTTGGATGTTTGTCTAAGGGGACAATTTTGAATCCACCTTAGCTTACAGAGGGCTTTGTACCCTATCGATCATATCCTATTGATTCATATCTCAAGGATTTGATTCCAATAAGGAACGTATTGGCTCCGGCCATAACCGATATTTCGTGGTGCCATTTGGCGGCAAAACCACTCGGTTCAGAGGGCCCCGGGTCATCGTAACCGTTTATCCTGCGGTGCCATTTGGCGGCTAACCGCCGGTTAGATGACACGTATCACGTCCTTACTGGCAAGAGATTGTTTGAGAATGGATCCTAGTGATATTTTCGACTAGGCATTTAGCTCTTTTATGAGCTGAGGTAAATTTTAATTTGTCCGTCCCGACAAACTGTTGCGGAGGGTGGATGATTTTTGCTTTAAGCGTTGATGGATTTATTTCTTTTTTTAAATATTTTTGGATTTTTGGAATTTTGAGATTTTTGTGGAGTTTTTTGGGTTTTTGGATGGAGCTTGGAATACATTTGGATATTTGTGAGACATTTGAAAATATTTGGGAATGGACCCCTCAAGTTGAGATTAGCGTTCAACACGGCCATCATCGGGGTGTTTGGGGTCATTTCCATTTGATTGAACCTTGTCGACTCTATCTACTGGTCGATAGAGGATCGGGTTTCATAGGCTTTGTGCCTTTTGTTCATGAATTTTCTTGATTTTAGGCCTTGAAGGCCTAAAAAGAATGTATTTAAACAAATACACCGTTCGCTACAACCGTGTATTTTGTTAGGTAGTTCGAATCTTGTCGACTTCTATTGATTCGTATAGAAGGATCAGATTCGAACTTGAATTCAGTTGTCAACCCGCGTAGCATCCATAGGCGTCACGTGTGTACCAATAACACGCTCGCCAGGGCCCATGCGGGTTGAGATTGTATTTACCCCTTTGTGTACCTATGTGTATACAAACTAAGGTGCACGTGCAGGGGTACTTTGAAATAATTATAGACGCCTTCTGTCTGCTTGTACGAATGTTGCAGATCCGGTGGCATAGTGTTGTAGGTTTTAGACGCCTTCTGTCTGCTTGTATCAGTGTTGCAGATCCGGTGGCGTGGCACTTTGATGTTGACTCCCCCTTTCTCATTCACCGGGGAAAGATTTTCTGGATTTTGGAGTCAAATACTACTGATCTGGAATGAACTCCTTTTAGGCTCTTCGGCATAGTGGATTTGCTATTTCTGGTGTTTGTGGACACCCGAACTGTTCTCTTCTTAATTATAGAACCAAAAAGAGACTTTGGAATACCATGAAGTTTGGTTCTAATTTGTTCAAACATTTCCCTCCTTTCTGCCAGTGGGTGTCATTTTCGTACATCGGGCTGCTTTTGTACTCGACATACTTAAAGCTCTTGATCACCACTGTCGTAGGTGATATTCGTACTTGTGTCCACAGTGATTCATTGTACTTTCAATTCACTGTTGTTATCCACAAGTATCCATTTGCAGGGGATTGCTGCATCTACTACGACATCCTAAAAATGTTTGTAGAAGACCCATTGCTTCTGCATCATATTCACCCTTTCACCAATCTCGGGTGGTTCTTGATTGTATTTGTTTGTAGATGACGGATCTTTGATTGCTGCATGTGGGTAGTATTCGTACATCTTACAACTGTCTGTGGCCTCTTATAGGTGTAGTGCATTGACTTTGTAGGGACTTTTGTATCTACTACGATCTCTAGGAAATATTTGTAGGAGGGCCACTGTCCGTGCATCACATCCACCTTTCACCAATCTCAGGTGGTTTATGATTTCATTTGCTGCAGGGATAGATTTTTTATTGTTCGTATGCTTTGCAACTATCTGTTGTTGCTTGCAAGCATATAATTTTGACCTTGTAGGGATTGTTGTAGGAGTTCGTGCATCAAGGTCTTGTAATGAACTTTGAGTCACTATTAACCATACACATGTTCTTGTTTGAACTCCCTTGCATAGGATTCAAGCCTTGTCCTTGTATGTGTTTGAATCCAAATCTGAGTTCCAACGTACAAGTTCAAGTCTTTGCTCAAAGTTTTGTTCATCTCATTTGATATCCAAATCAAATGTGAAACTGAGTTCCTTGTTATTCTTAGAAGTTTGGATTCTTCATTGTTCATATTGAGCTTGAATCCAGCTTGAGTTCAGAGTACAAGATTGAATGGTCTTTTATTCATCCCATTTTCAAATTGAGTTCAAGTCTGAGTTCACTCGAGTTTGAGTTCTATATTCGGATCCCCTGATGTTACATAGTTCAAGTTCCAAGAACAATTTCAGTGCTTGTTCAAAGTCTTCTGGGATCTTTTGAAGTTCTTGCAAGTTCAGTTTCATGTTCAAGTTGATTTGATTTTGATTTCAGTTTGATTTTATTTCATTTGAATTTGGTCTTTAGAAATCATTTGGATTTTGGTTCTGATTTAGGTCCACAAGTCCTCTGTTCTTCGTACAGGTCCTCTGCTCATTTTAGTTCAATTTCTGTGCTCTTCTGTTCAAGTACAGATCTTCTATATTGTTGCCCAAGAAGATTTTCAAATTGTTCAAGTCTTTGTAGATTTCAGTGAAAATTTCGGCAGCACCCCGGCATATCCCCCGTTTGGGGGAAAATTGGGGAGCTGGGCCTTCCCACCACGCTACTAGAGCGTGTATGGTAGGTGTCCATAGACACCGCGGCCGTACAAAATTTCATCCCACCACGCTACAAGAGCGTGTATGGGGCCTTCAGCAGTACCCGTACCAAAATAGCAGTGACGTACCAGAACAGCAGTGACTCCCCACCACGCTACAAGAGCGTGTATAGGGCTCTCCCTCCTCGTCGTATGCCTCGCACCGGGCTCCCTCCTACCGTGCTACAAGAGCACGTATAAGTGGTTCCCCGGTCCGCTGCAAACGTCGAGAATGGGATTTGGAACATCATACCTTTGCGTAGCAGTCGTCGGTGGTGTCGATGTCGAGGTCGAGGTCGAGAACCGTCCCCACCACGCTACAAGAGCGTGTATAGGGCTTACCCGCCTCGTCGTATGCTTCGCACCGGGCTCCCTCCTACCGTGCTACAAGAGCGCGTATAGGTGGTTCTCCGGTCCGCTGCAAACGTCGAGGACGGGTGTTGACCTCATTATTTGAGGTCAATTTCCCCGGATTCAATTCTAGCACCTAGGTCTTCATAGCCTAGTGTAGATGTCGCACCTGCAGGATTTCCCTTAGGTGGACACCTAATGACGTAGCATCGACTCGAGCCTATCACTCAATTTGAATAAGTATCGATTCAATCAAATTTTAATTCAACTCCAAACGAACTCAAATCAAAATCAATTAGATCCAAATCTAAAGTCTAATGAAATTCCAAGTATAATAAACTAATTAAATGTCGCCAAGTTTGGTTGGATTTGTTTCGATTTCAATCCAAAATCGATGAACTTATTAAAATACACTCTATATATATATATATATATATATATATATATATATATATATATATATATATCTAAATAAAATGTTAAGATCAATTAAATTTGTTTTTTAAAATAAATATACCTTTGATCAAGAATATCTAATAAATAAAACTCAATAAAAATCAAATCTATTTATTTAATGAAATTTAAAGTTTTCAAATAAAATTCTTAAATCAAATCTTTAAGTTAATAACTTAAACTGAAACTAATTAAATAGGAATTAGGGCCGATCTAACCTGCACGCCTCCAGCCACTCCCCTCTCAAGCCGACTACCCAAGCACCCTCACGCTCCCATTGGCGAACTGCTCTCTCCCTCTCTCTGCAGTTGGCATAAACAAAACACCACCCAGCCCCATCCCAGCAGTTCTAAAAACTCCCGAACTCCCTCTCCCTCACGCTGATTCACAAAATCCTCCAGCCCAGCCCCATACGCAAAAGCCCGAACTCCTCTTCTCAGATCGCAGGAGACGCCCTCAGCCCGTCGCCTCCAGTTCGCACGAGACCTCCCAGTCTGCCTCTCTCTTTCGCGTGAGAAGACTCAGGCGAAAGCTCCCCCAGCCGACTTTCATTCGCAAACTGCCCTTGATTTCCCTTTCTCAAGTTCGGAACTTCCCATTCCATTAGAGAAGCAAGAAACAAACCCTCTCCTTGAGATCGCACGCAGTTCCGAACTCCAGCCCGTTCAGCCATCAGTTCCGAACTCCATCCCACGTCACCTCCCTCTCTAGTGAGAAGCCCTCCCTCCTGCCTAACTCGCACGACCTCCCCCACTCCGATACTCCTTGAGATCGCACGCACAGAAGGCTTTGATCCATCTCCCAGTTCAAAAAAGCTCCAAGCGGAAATCCTCCAGACCGAGCCGTCTCCTTCTATTTCGCACGACCCCAAGATCTGCAGCTCCTTTCTCTCATCGATCTCCGACGTCGATCCCTCGCATCCGCCGACTTGCCCTTACCGCCGACCCTCTTCGCTGTAGGTAATCACCTCCTTCTTCTCCTCTATCTTATTTTCCTCTATCTCTTTTCCATCATCTTCCTTATCTTTATTCTTCTTCCTTTTTATTTATTGATTAGAGAAATTGATTGCTATGAGATATGATTAGAATTGTAGTTACCTAGAAATAAAATGGTAATGGAGATTGCTAGTGTTTATAGAGGAAATCATAGAGTTTGTTTTCTTGCTATGAATATGGAGAAGCCATACTTCCTATTTGATATAAACTTGTTGCAATATATATATATATATATATATATATATATATATATATGAGCTGTTATGGATTCTTTGCTCTATGGAGTTTGACGTTTGTAAACTCTCTTTATGATGGCTAAAGTTTGCTCACTTCTTAGCCTACATTTTCATATGCCCGATGAGTTGAGGAAAATCTATCTTAACGTTTGGAGAGATGTTTGTTCTCAGTTTGTTTATTTATTTTACCGTTAAAATCATCTAGCAGTTTCTTTCTACAACATGCTTCATGATTCAATTTCAAGATTTTTGGGTTCAAATGCAAGTTTGTATGCTCTACATTGGGAATTTTTCAAAAGTCTTTGAAAGAGTAAGGTAGTATCAATTGTTCTTTCGCATTATTATTGTTGGAAAGTGTAAGTTTTAAAATTAAATTGTGTGGATTTTAAGTAGTGTTTGTTTGGAAAGCTTTTTTGTGTGAGAAATTGGAAAAGTAAAATGTTTTATGAATGTGTGTAAAGGTGGAGGTGTATTTGAAGTGATGTGTAAAGGTAAAGTTGTATTTGAACTTGTGTGTAAAGGTAAAGATTTAGTTGAATTTGTGTATGATTTGGAAGAGAGAATTGTGAAGATTTGAAAAGAAAAGTGTATGTGTGTTGAAAAATGAATCAAGTGTGTAATGTTGGAAAAGCAAAAAGTGCATATCTTGAAAAAGAAAGTATGTGAGTTTTGAAAAAGTAAAAGTGGAATTTGTATAATTTGGAAAGGTGGAGGATTTATGTTTTGAAATGTGAAATTTGAAATGTGTAGAAAGGTGCTTTGAATATTGAAATGTTTAAGAATATTTTGATAAGGAAAAGTGTATAGTATGATTTTATGATTGGGAGAAGTGTATAAGTGTAAGAGATAAAGTGTTTGTTTTATGAAAATTATATAAGTTTAGAAGAGTGGAAGTAAATATTGGAAATGTATACAATATGCTTACAAAGTAATGGTTCCAAAAAGACATTCAACCAAGCCGGTGTTCAAGCCCAAAGAAAGGTACGTCTTTATTTTTAATAAATTTCAATTATTTTATTATTAATTATTAAATGCGCTTTCTAATCCTTATTTTTCCTGTTTTATTTGCATAAACTGCGAGGAACGGTACTGATCGAGTTGACAAAAGTATAAGGAGCTAATGACGTCAGTCGCCTCTATCCAACCGGGTAGAGGTGCTACGGGCAGAACCACCGGGTCGTAGGCCCCGGTGATTGTGAGTATTTCTAAACTTAGAAAACCTTTAGGGGTCCCTTGATGTGGTATGCGTGAACCCTTCCTTTAGGTCCCTGTAGTAACTTCAATTTTATTAGGTTTACTTTTATTTGCTTTTAGATCCTTAAACCCCTTTTACACACGCTCAAAGTCCCAAGGGTTAGTAATAACAAATTTTTATCCCATACAACAGTAGTGACACTTAAGGACAAAAAATTAAGGACCAGGTCTTAGAAAATCTAGACTTAGGAAGCATGCACACTTTAGGATAGAAACTTATAACATAGAAAATTTAGTGACATCTCACTTTAGAATTAGTAAATATCTTTAAATTAGAATTCAATCAATTAGAAAGCTTTAGCCAATAATTGACTTAGGACATTTCAAAACCTCACAGCCTACTGCACACACTTAGATTTGTTTGTTAGGACAACCCACTCTAGTTTTAGGTTAGGCCGGTGTTTATTTCCTTACTGCACTGTGACGGGCTTTTTCTCGAGTTTTATTGCATGCTGGTTGTAAAATGTTGGTGTGTTTGTTTATTTAATTTTATTGCACTCTGTGTTGGTTTGATTGACGATTAAATTACCCATAGGTTAGGAGCGATCTGGATTGTTAATATGATTTTCTGCAGGTGGCCACACTCATGCAGGGCAGAAAAAGAGGGGCTAATTAATTAATAATAAATAAATGCTACAGGTGCTTCAGCTGCTTAGCCCCCAAATGAAGAAGAGTGTGGCCAAGTGTGGCTTAATAATTTAAATTCAATTGCATATATATATATAACTGCGTGGGATGATTTTTGTTATAAATTGCTTAGGATAACCCTGCAGGTGGTCTAGATTTTCTTTCTTTTTCTGTGAAATGTAATGTAATGTAAATGTGTTTATAAAATGTGAAAGTGATTTTTTTTTTTTAAAGTGGGATATTACATCCAATTTGGAATCCAAAGAAAGGAGAATATACCTTAAAGGATTATTCTCTTTTATTTGGAAAGTCAAATTAGGATGATTCAATATCCAAATAGAAAAGAAAATACCCCTCTTAGGGATGAGTTTCTTTTCATTTGGATATCCAGAACCCGACGGACCCGAGAAGTTCGTAGAAGAAGAAAAGACAAAACAAGAAGATTGAAGAAAGAAGATGAAGAAATGAAGATTTAAGGAACAGTATATCCCATTTCAAAAATCACTTGCGTCATTCTTAGGATTAGAATCCGGGTTTGTTGTCAGTGGTGCCCGGCCACTTTACTTTTCTGCAAATTCTGGGTGTAATATGGACATTGGACATTGGACATTATATTTGGATTATTAAAATTGATTGTTTACAATGTTTGTGCAGTAGATTTTTTTAGGACCTTGCATGTCGTGTTTTGTTTTAGCCTGGATTCGAATCGGAGAGATTTTTTTCGTAAGGGTACGCTTAAAATTCTTCTACTTGTAATTTTAATTAAAAATTTTTAGGCTCACATAGTAACTCTAACAATCTAAGAAGTAAGCTCGGGACCGCCGAGAGTCAGCATAAGCATATTAATACTTTCTCTTCCTTGTTAGGCACCTCCCTGCCTGCGGGTTCTGGCAGACCACTTGACCTATGAGGGTGCAGTTCTGTCAAGGGGAAGTTGTGCAATCTCTAGGGAAAAACCTATTTTCTAAGCCTAATTTTTAAACTGCTTCATATTCATTTTATGCATTCGAGTCAATTAGCATGCATTGCATTAGATACAAATTAAAAAATAGTCTAAAATATTAATTGCATTTCTAGACATTTATCACCCTACATAAGTTGAAGGGCTAATTAGGAATTGTCTTAGATGTCGGCCCCCAATTCCTTAAAACTTAAACAACATCCCTACCCATCTTTCATAAGAGACTGGACACATGGTTTTAAAGCGCCTAGGTGGTTAGCTGGCTCCCCAATCCAGGCCGGGGTAAGTCCAGATTTGCACTTCATTAGTTAGGTTCGGGTCGCTACTTTGTAGTACCCAAATTAGATTTAGGTTCTGAGGCAGATTCTTTTTAGATCTTAAGTCCTCGCCCTCTGGGAATATAATCCCAAATTTCTAATAAAATGTCAACTTAAACATAAAATTTTCTCTTAAAGTGTAAAGCCCAACATAGGATAGACTGAGGTTGTCTCTGAGTTTCTCAGAATCCGACACCTCCTACTTTTCCTATATTGACTCGCTAATAAATGTTCAACATTGAGCTTTCACCTTGGAAAATTCCTACTTCTGTTTCTTGTCTTTTACTTTGTAGTCAAAGAGTATGAAATCACTGCTTTAATCGAGAGTTTTCTTAGGAGCATTCCTCCTAGGATGTAATTAACTATAGGAGCTTGCTCCTATAGGGATTTGAGAACCCCAGACTAAAATAAACCTTGTTTTATTCATATAAAACAAGGGAAGAATCTTTGGGAATACAGATATTTTTTAAAAAAAAAAAAACTTCATTTCTAATCTTAAATATGCTCGTAGTATGTTATTATTGTCTTTTCAGGCAATATAATTTATTGCTTGTTATATTTAATTTTAGAAATGATGAATTTTATAAAATTCATTCTTGATTTTGGATGTCTTGAAGAATGTTATGTTCGTCTTTCAAGATGATAAAATATTCTCTTTGTTATATCTAAATAAAAGAATGAATAAAATTTTCAAAAAGCTTATTTCTATTTTTAAACACATTCTTAAGAATTTCATGTTTATTTTTCGAAATAATATGCTATTCTTTAAATTGTATTTGATTATAGAAATATCAATTTTTAAAACCCTATTTTGATATTGAATCCATTATAGAATATTGTGTCAGTCTCTCGAGATTGTACTTTATTCTTAATGCAGTATTCGATTACAAAATAGGAGAAATCAAAATCTGCGTGGTGACACAATTTTTTTTCTTCACCAATGTTTTTCTGGCGACTCCGCTGGGGATCAATCCTCTCTTCATCTTTAGCAGTGTTTTATACCCTTTAATCGGTAGTATACTTGTGCTTAGCATAAGTTGTAACTACCTTTCTTCCGCCGGTTCTTTTATTCATTTCATTCTTCAATAAATTGGCCGGTATCTAAAAAAAAATTTTTTAGAGGTCTTATTTTGGACCCTGTTAGAAAATTAACGAGGAGCTCCTTTATAATGGCCTATTTGTAAAGTAAATCCCCGTGTTAATTCGAATGTTGTAGTTACATTATTCTTGTAGCTTGATGTTTGAATTAGCACTGGGTCCAAAATTTCAAAAGTTGAAATTAAAACACTAAATAAAATTCATCCTTATCTCAATATTATGTATTGTAGTTATATTTCCATATAACTCAATATATATGAAATGAGATAGGATTTAGTTTATTTAGTTGGATTAATTAAACTTTTACAATTTAAATAAATTTTCAGAGTCTAATTAAAAATTTCCTTTTAAATTTCAGGAAAAATGATGGGTAAATTAATCTTTTCCCTGTCTGATAACATGAACCTGTCCTACAATCCGTTTGCTGATGGTAGTGTAATCAAGTTCGGAAAAGGATTTGAGGATTTGCAGTTGTCTGTTAGTGGACCTGAGTTCACTATTGTTCCAACTAGTGAGGTTGCAAATCAGAAACCTATCCTAGAATTCACTTTGGGATGCGGGTCTCAAACTGCTCCTGTAGACCCTAGGCCCTCTGTGTTTACTAGGATTGAGCAACTTAATCAAGACCAGAAACTCAAGTCAGTTGTAGTAGCAAACAGTTCAGTCCCTTTCAGTGCACCCAATCAGTTTGAGATTGGATCTTCTTCTAATTTATCGACGATTATGACTAAGACTCAGAGAAGGAATAAGAATCATCGTATAAAGAGAAGAATGGAAAAACTAGGAATGCCAAAGAAAAACGAGCTTATCCCTCCAACCTCTCCACATCTTAGTGGTAGTAGGTTCCATCTCCTCTCCGCTGCTGATGGAGAGGAAGATGCGAGGTTGATTGCTCGATCAGCCCCTACTACTGTTAAAAAGTCTGTCACTGAGCCAACAAAAAGTAAGGAAACACATGTTCAGAATTTGGTAAAGGCTATAGTACAAGATTGTGCTGATGGTCCTCCACAGACTAAAGAAGAATTTTTAAGGAAAATGAGAAGATTGATCAGTGATAGGATTGAAGAAGAAACCTTAAGGCAGAAACTTATTAAAACTAGGGTAGGAGGTCAGTTGAGAACAAGAGATAGTAAAAGAAAATTCAAACGAACTGCCATCTCTGTTCTCACTGATGGATACCCTAAGGAACCAAGGAAATCCAGTAGAAAGACAGACAGTATTGTGTTGACTGATGCTTCAGTGAAATTTAAAACTACCCAGCATATTCCACAGAAAGTCAGCCGTCAGTTGTCCCCTTCTTCTGCACCACCACAGAGTCATAGTAAGATTCAACGTAGTTCTCATACCCATTCTTCTCCCCGGATAGATAGGCACCACTCTACGGGTCCTACTCCATCTTCTTATCCTGATGTAGAGCGGTTGGAATCCTCAAACCAACCCTCTTTGACATCTGATGAGAAGAAGGTTTGGAAACCCAAGGAAAAAGCTACTTCTCCTGTAGTAGCTTCACCTGAGAAGCCTATAGAAAGTAAACTTGAAGAGAAGAAGAGGGTTGAGAATACTACTCCAGATCCCATGGATTGTGAAAAGTATGTTCCTGTTGATCCCAACTATGTTTCTAGAAGATCTATAGAGGAGATGATAGGTGAACTAAAAGACAGTATTAGAAATCTGGATGAGGAAGAGGCTTTAAACTTTGACTTAGATGGAGATGATATGTTAGATGATACAGTAGCTGATGTCTTTATGGTTGAAACAAGAACAACATCTTATAATGAGCAGATTGAGGATGCTGTATTACAAGATGTCGTAGTTGAGGAAGGCATAGCGCCAGACTTAACTCAACTTCTTGTACAGCAATTAAAATAAAAAGATGAGCAGATTTCAAGAATGGAGAAGAAGATAGAAGAAATGATGGCCACTATGGCTTCTTTCCAAAGTCAGGGTCCTTTACCACCACGAGCACAGGTTGAGTCTTCTCAACCCGAGCCTGTTCAGGTGTTAGGAAAGAAACAAGTGATTGAGACTATAAAAGAACACCAACAAAATCCAGAAATAAAGGCTTCTCAATCCAAAGAGTTAAAGCAAGTTAGGGAGGCATTAGCAGAATCTCAGAGCTCGTCATATACTCCAAAGAGTAGACCCTACCCAGAGGAGTTTGATGCAGTTCCTTACCCAAAGGGATTTGTACCTCCCTCATTCAAGATCTTTGATGGTACTGGAAACCCAAGACAGCACATAGCTTACTTTAGAGCCAGTTGTTGCAACGCTGGAGGAAGCGATGCTTTGCTTTTCAGACAGTTTGTCAGTAGTCTGTCAGGGGTAGCGTTCAATTGGTATGCAGATCTTCCAAATGGTTCAGTACACAGTTTCACAGAGTTAGAGAACATGTTTGTTAAGAGGTTTGCAGGCAGTCAGCACCATGTTACAGTTGGGGATCTTGTAATAGAGAAACAAAAACCTGGAGAAAAATTAGTTGAATACATACTTAGATGGAGGAATTTGAGCATGAAATGTGAACCTCAATTGCAAGAACAACATGCAATTGAGATCCTGCTTAAAAACATTCATGGACCGGTAGCCTTTCTTTTGAAGGGATTTACCATTAAGACATTTGAAAAATTGCTTAATAAGGCCTCCAGTCTCCAAGAAGAAGCTTCACAGCTCTCCTTCCTTGTTGATCAGTCCTCTTTAGACCCTAAGAAGCTGAAACCCCAGAAGGTCTTTGAAAAGAAATCTGGGACGGTGTCAGCTGTGGATAAGGGAAATCAGCCAATGAAAGTGCAGGCAGAAAGGTCCCCTCCTCCGTTTTATAATCAACAGTATCAGAGACCACAGTATCCTCCACCACAACATCCTCCACTTTGGATTCAACCAGAATTCAACCAACAACAGCCTTACCTTACTCCAGAAGAAAGAAAGGAAAAGTGGGAAAAGTTCAATGAGATGATTGGTAAGACATACCCTTTTAAGAAGGAGGCTTTGAAGAAGTTCTTCAAAAATCTTCTAAAAAAGCCAGACTTCAAATTGCCTGCACCTAGAAGGCCAGAAGAAGTGGGTAAGACAGATCAGTTTAATTATTTCCCTTACCATCAGATGTCAGGCCATCAACTTGAAGATTGCATCACTTTTAAAGAATGGCTTGACAGAAACATGAAATTAGGATCTGTAGTGATTCCCAAGGAATACTTAGTGGATCCAGGGCAGGGATCAGCTAAATGTGTGACTGGTGAACCTATCGTTCCTACTTCTTTTTCAAATTCTGATTCTACTTGGGATATAGTTTTATCCCGTTCTTCAAAGAAATTGCTTAACAAACTTTACTTTTCTTCTCTTCAGGAGTCTTTGGGAGCTCAGAAGCCTCTCCAGGTTGATCTGATAGTTCCAGAAGATGATGTAGAGATGACTCCACCTTCAGAGCTTAAGGAAGCCCGAGTCAGCCAGGGTCCTATAGTTCAGGAGAAGGAGGACACTAGAGATCATTTTATTACTTTTAGTAGTGTTGATTGTGATGTATCTAGTAGAGTTGTGTTTTCTTCGGATGGGGAGACTGTTATCCTCAATCCTCTTATCTTAGATGACTTTTGTTTTGTTAAGTGTAATGATGTCAAATCAATGAAAAAGGATTCTGCTTATATCTTGTCTATTTCTGATAATGATGTTACGGATGACTTAAAAACTACACCTGAAAATGATTCTCTGCATGATCAATTTAATTTCGAAGAATTAAAACATTCTCTTGGTTATTATTCAGATAGTGATGTCCCTGCTCTTGATTTGCAGAGTATGCCTATCTGTATTGAAGCTGAGATGTCTGATTCTGAAAATTTAACAGAAGTAAAATCAGAATTAGCTGAGGTCGAAGAAGATAACCTGCCTGTCGCTTCTTCTGAAGAGATAGTGGAAATCAAGCTTCGTAGTGGCAAAGTATTACCACCTCACGCTTCTTCTGAAGACAAAGGAAAGCAAGTTGTTGACGAACCAAAGTCTTCTCTTCCACCTCAACCTGTTCCTTTTCAGAGTTCAATTGAGAGTGGAATGCCCAAGGTCGATTACAATGTCCTAGCTCATCTCAGGAAGCTGCCTGCCAAACTGAGTATTTACGATGCCTTGATCCTTTCCAAAGAAATGAGGGAAGCGTTAATCAAAGCTTTGTTAGATCCGGATATTTGCATGGCCCAGTTAGCAGCTGCATAGCCTGATGAAGCTTTTTGTTCCAGAGGAGTTCCTGAAATTTCTTTTTCTGATGAAGATCTATGTTTAGGGACGGCTGATCACAACCGTCCACTATACATAACAGTGAACATAGATAACTTCAGATTGTCACGTATCCTTGTAGATCCTGGTGCATCAGTTAATATTATGACTCTAAGAACTCTTGCCTATTTGAGAATAGACGTCCGTAAGCTCAGCTCAGATAAGATGATCTTACGGGGGTTTAATGAAAATGGCGAGAGGGCTTTGGGTTCAGTTACTCTATTGTTAGAGATTGAGGATTTTAAAACTGAAGCTAAGTTTCATATTATAGACGCTCCAACATCTTTTAACGCTCTTTTAGGTAGACCCTGGCTTCACGAATATAGGATGGTTCCTTCATCCCTGCATCAGTGTATCAAGTACATCAGAGATGGTACTGAGCACTGTATTAAGGGAGATTTGCAACCATTCTCGGTTCATGAAGTAGGAATTTATGAAGATGTCGCCTATAATTTGCCTAAAAAACAAACAGTTGTTTCCAAAGATCTTAAATTGGCCAAAAATGAAATTGCACTTGAAAAGAAAAATGAAAAAGAAAAAGAAGAAAAAATAAATGAAGAATATCCCTGCCCCGAAGATAGCATTCGTTGGCATCCTGCTCCTCCCTCACAAAGAGGTGGTAGGATGACCCAACGAGGGCGAGGTAGAGGCAGAGGATGGCAAAATCATGAAAGTGCAATGTATGAAAACATTCAAAAGCAAAACCCTACGATACACATCGATTTAGAATCTGGTTCAGATGATGAATCATGTGTACTGAAGGATGAAAATAGTAACAAAAAGCCAAAATTTGAGATCTCTTTGGAAAATGACAGTGATGAAGATAAAATTCAGGCAAATATAGAGGATGATTCAGATTTGTCTACCTATGAAAGACTTAAAGGATATGTGAAGACTTTAGCTTTAACCCCACTATCGCAAGATAGTATAGCTGGGTTGGCAGTTAAAGTTTCACCTGCTTTGAGCGATGATTGTAAAACTGCTAAGTTTATTCCTTCTTCTAGCAAAAATATTGAAACTGATGTACATGTTGATGATACTTTTATGAATGAAATAGTGGAACTCCCTTTTGATTGGTATCCTTATTGTGTTAAAAATTTAATTGAGTAAGGTCTTACCCCATCTACTTGGACTAAACGTCAAGCTCAGTCCTTTGAAAGTCTTTGGAATACGGAATTCCATAAACCAAAGTCAAAAGCAGGACTAGGCTTTAATACTGTTTGTCCATTTGATGATGATGATTATTGCTTAGTAATTACTAACAATGTAGGATCTAATCATCTTTTTGTAGAGGACATTGAAAATCTTAATAAATTTTGCTTAGAAACTTTAGATGATTCGGATGACATTCAAGTTAAGGAGGCACCTCCTAAACTCGAGAAGGAAATCCAATCAACTATTGACGAACTAAAAGAAATTAACCTTGGTAATGAAGAAAATCCATGTCCGACGTTCATAAGTGCCTTATTGAACGAGGATGAGTCAAATAACTTGGTCAAGTTGCTTTCAGAGTTTAAGGATTGCTTCGCTTGGAGTTATGACGAAATGCCCGGATTATCTCCAGAAATAGCAGTTCACAAACTTGAAATTCAACCTGACATAATTCCTGTCAAACAAGCCCCGCGACGCATGCGCTTAGAAATTGAACAACAAGTGATAACTGAAGTTAAGAAACTGATCGATGCAGGCTTTATTCGAGAGGAGAAATATCCCTCTTGGTTGGCTAGTGTCGTCCCAGTAAAGAAGAAAAGTGGTCAAATTCGCGTATGCATCGATTATAGGGATCTGAATAAAGCATGTCCGAAAGATGAGTTCCCGTTACCCATACCAGAACTCATGGTAGACATTGCCTCTGAGCATGAAATTTTCTCTTTTATGGACGGTTCATCTGGATATAACCAAATCAAGATGGCTCCTGAAGATGAAAAATTTACTGCATTCAGAACACCTATAGGGGTCTTCTGTTACAAAGTCATGCCCTTTGGACTTAAAAAATGCTGGTGCAACTTACCAGCGAGCTATGACCCGAATCTTCGATGATTTAATCCACCAACAAGTGGAATGTTACATCGATGATTTGGTTGTCAAAAGTCGTCAAAGGGAAGACCACCTTCATGATCTGAGAATCGTTTTTGAAAGGTTGCGCCGCTATAACCTAAAGATGAACCCCTTGAAATGTGCTTTCGGAGTTACTTCAGGGAAATTCTTAGGGTTCGTAGTGAGACACCGAGGTATAGAAATTGATCCTTCCAAAATAAAAGCCATCTTAGATATGTCACCTCCTAAAAGTCTAACCCAATTAAGATCTCTTCAAGGTAGGTTGGCATATCTACGGAGATTCATTTCTAACTTGTCTGGTAGGTGTCAACCATTTGCTGCTTTATGTAAGAAAGATGCTCGATTTCATTGGGATGAAAAGTGTCAAAACGCTTTTGAAAACATAAAACAATATTTGTTAACACCTCCAGTCTTAGCGGCTCCTATTCCGGGAAAACCCTTAATACTTTACACCGCAGCTTTAGACAGTTCCCTTGGCGCCTTGTTAGCCCAAACTAACGAGGAAGGAAAAGAGAACGCACTTTACTACTTAAGTAGATGACTCTTACCAACTGAAGCTAATTACCTGCCTATTGAGAAACATTGTTTAGCCTTAATTTTTGCTGCCCAGAAATTAAGACATTACATGTTAGCTCATAAAATCAATCTCATTTCTAGAGTCAATCCACTCCAATACCTGATGACTCGTCCAACATTGTCAGGACGTTTGGCAAAATGGTCAATGTTCTTACTCCAGTTTGATATCATGTTTATACCCTTACGTGCTATCAAAGGTCAAGCCGTAGCTGACTTCTTAGCAGCACACCCGATCCCTGCTGAGTCCCCTCTAAATGATGATCTCCCTGATGAACAAATTATGAGTTTAGAGGAGCAGGAAGGAAATACCTGGGAGTTATATTTTGATGGTGCCGCATCTTCACAAAAGATTGGGGAACCTCAGGAAGTAATCCCAGGGAAGGCCGGTATCGGGTTGGTTTTCATAACCCCTGAAAAAGGATTGTTGCGTTATTCTTATCATTTATTAGAGCCTTGCACTAATAACGAAGCTGAATATGAAGCTCTAATAACTGATTTAGAATTAGCAATATCAATGGAAATCGAGGAAATCAAGATCTTTGGAGATTCTCAACTTATTATCAATCAAGTTGCTGGTATTTACAAAGTCTTGAAACCTAAACTTCTTCCATACTATCAGTACACTATGAAGCTTCTCGAACAAATTTCAAATGTAACTTTGTATAAGGTACCCCGTGGAAGAAATTCTATGGCGGATGCCCTTGCAAAACTTGCAAAAGAGTTAGCTTGTATAGAAGAAGAGTCAATCTCTATAGAAATTCAAGGTCGCAAAATCTTATCTCCTATAGACTTGGAATACATCAATAGAATTTTTCCTTCTAAGGGTGAGATTGTTCTTGCTGTTAATGATGAAACGGTTGACTGGAGAAAACCTTTCATTGACTACTTGCAAGAAAACAAACTCCCTCAAGAGAAATCTGCCGCAGATCAGATTAAGAGAAGGGCTCTCTCTTATACACTGATAAACAACACTTTGTACCGCCGATCTTTTGATCAATTGTGGTTACGTTGTCTTAACAAACAAGAAGCCCAAAAGATTGTGACCGAGGTACATGCCGGATTGTGTGGTGCTCAACAATCTGGTCCAAAAATGAAGATGAAAATTAAAAGGTTAGGATATTACTTGCCCTCAATGATTGACGACTGTATGTCTATTGCACGTCGTTGTCACCAGTGCCAAGTACATGGTGTAATCCTACACCAACCTCCTAATGTCCTACATCCAACAATTGCTTCATGGCCTTTTGAAAGTTGGGGCACAGACATCATTGGCCCTATTGATCCTCCCTGTTCTAAAGGTCACCGGTTCATTCTAGCAGCAACAGATTACTTTTCAAAATGGGCGGAAGCTGTTCCACTACGAGAAGTCAAGACTCATAACGTGCTCCAGTTCTTTAGAGACCATATCGTATATCGATTCGGCATTCCTCGTCGAATTATATCCGATAATGGTCCCTCTTTCAAAAGTACCAAACTGAACAACTTTGTTAAACGTCACAATATTGATTGGAGATACTCCACAAGCTATTACCCACAGGCAAATGGTTTAGCAGAGGCCTTCAATAAGATGTTGGTAGGAATTTTAAAGAAAAGCTTAGAGGTCAATAAGCGACAGTGGCATGAAAAGTTGGGTGAGGCTTTGTGGGCTTATCGAACCACATATAGAACCCCAACTCAGTCTACACCGTTCGCTTTAGTCTTTGGGGCAGAGGCTGTTCTCCCTTTAGAGATACAGCTTCCCTCTCTAAGAGTTGCAGTTAATAATAGTATCACATCTGAACAGAACGCCCGACTTCGACTAGAAGAACTCGAAGGTTTAGAAGAGAAGCGACTGCAGGCTCAACAGAACCTCGAGTTATATAAATCCCGTATGGCTCAAGCACATGATAAATTAGTCCGCCCTAGAACCTTTCGAGTAGGAGAACTTGTGTTGGTCTTACGTAGACCTATCTTGACTCATCGAAGGTTTGGGGGTAAATTTGAGCCTACCTGGGAAGGTCCTTTTGTGGTGGAGAAAGTCTACCAAGGAGGATCTTACCAATTGGTGGATTGTAAGGGTGATCGTCCTATGTTACCCATCAATGGGTGTTTCCTTAAAAAATACTATGTGTAATGACGTTGTTATGATGATTTTGCAATAAAATTACAAATTTCTCAGAATATACGTTGTTCTCAAGTTTTTGAAAGTCACATATTGTACTGGGTCCAAGTGATTTGTATACTTTTGAAAATCAAAATTGAAAGGTTGCAAGATTTGAAATAATTGAGATGTTCTATAATACTACTGTAGAATTGTCCTTTTATTAGTTTTCCTTTTTTCAGATATGATGATCCAATATAAAAACAAAATTCCCAGTGGAATATTTGTAAGTTATAGGGATCATCTATATTAAAAAAGGGAACAAATTTTCAATTCAATAAATGTTCAAAATTTAAATTCTTCCAAATATTTTCCATTCTCTTCTAGAAAGTGACATATACAAATGTTTTAACCCATAATAGAATATTTATATTTTGTCAATGTCATTTGTGATGAAGAGAAATGATCCAGAGTTTTAAAGAAATCAATTCTCTTCATTAAATGTTAAATCTTAAATCGGTCTTTAGGTATAAGTCCTCCTACGGCATCCTATTGACATCTTTGGAGTTAGGAGTAAGCATCCCTAGTGGCATCCTAATCTTCATTCCGAGGAGAAGTATAAGCATCCCTAACGGCATCTTCTCTTCATTAAATGTTAAATCTTAAATCCGTCTTTAGGTATAAGTCCTCCTACGACATCCTATTGACATCTTTGGAGTTAGGAGTAAGCATCCCTAGTGGCATCCTAATCTTCATTCCGAGGAGAAGTATAAGCATCCCTAGCGGCATCTTCTCTTCATTAAATGTTAAATCTTAAATCCGTCTTTAGGTATAAGTCCTCCTACGGCATCCTATTGACATCTTTGGAGTTAGGAGTAAGCATCCCTAGTGGCATCCTAATCTTCATTCCGAGGAGAAGTATAAGCATCCCTAGCGGCATCTTCTCTTCATTAAATGTTAAATCTTAAATCCGTCTTTAGGTATAAGTCCTCCTACGGCATCCTATTGACATCTTTGGAGTTAGGAGTAAGCATCCCTAGTGGCATCCTAATCTTCATTCCGAGGAGAAGTATAAGCATCCCTAGCGGCATCTTCTCTTCATTAAATGTTAAATCTTAAATCCGTCTTTAGGTATAAGTCCTCCTACGGTATCCTATTGACATCTTTGAAGTTAGGAATAAGCATCCCTAGTGGCATCCTAATCTTCGTCCTGATGAGAAGTATAAGCATCCCCAGCGGCATCTTCTCTTCATTTTATTGATATTCTTGAAGTTAATCTTGATTTATAAAAAGGTTTCAATCATATCAAAATCAAATTCAAAATTTTTATTCGTGTCAAATCTCATTCAACTTTTCAATATCTTGGGTTTATTGAATAATACTAATCTTCTTAGTTATTATTTGCTAAAACCATCAATATTGTTATAAACTTTCAGATCAATAAATCAATCTTAATCTTTCAGACAATCAACTCAAATTTCTTTATAAAAATTTCATTCTGATTTTCTATCAAACATCAAAATTCATTCAATTCATATATTCAGATCTTCAACTTCAACTATGGATCTAGTCGATCGTTTCGGTCAACGCCAATACGCACGATAAACTTTGGCAAGTTTATCATGCCTATTGGGGGTCCATTTGTTGACCTCATTATTTGAGGTCAATTTCCCCGGATTCAATTCTAGCACCTAGGTCTTCATAGCCTAGTGTAGATGTCGCACCTGCAGGATTTTTCTTAGGTGGACACCTAATGACGTAGCATCGACTCGAGCCTATCACTCAATTTGAATAAGAAACGATTCAATCAAATTTTAATTCAACTCCAAACGAACTCAAATCAAAATCAATTAGATCCAAATCTAAAGTCTAATGAAATTCCAAGTATAATAAACTAATTAAATGTCGCCAAGTTTGGTTGGATTTGTTTCGATTTCAATCCAAAATCGATGAACTTATTAAAATACACTCTATATATATATATATATATATATATATATATATATATATATATATATATATATATATATATATATATATATATATATATATATATATATATATATATATATATATATATATATATATTTCTAAATAAAATGTTAAGATCAATTAAATTTGTTTTTTAAAATAAATATACCTTTGATCAAGAATATCTAATAAATAAAACTCAATAAAAATCAAATCTATTTATTTAATAAAATTTAAAGTTTTCAAATAAAATTCTTAAATCAAATCTTTAAGTTAATAACTTAAACTGAAACTAATTAAATAGGAATTAGGGCCGGTCTAACCTGCACGCCTCCAGCCACTCCCCTCTCAAGCCGACTACCCCAGCACCCTCACGCTCCCATTGGCGAACTGCTCTCTCCCTCTCTCTGCAGTTGGCATAAACAAAAACCACCCAGCCCCATCCCAGCAGTTCTAAAAACTCCCGAACTCCCTCTCCCTCACGCTGATTCACAAAATCCTCCAGCCCAGCCCCATACGCAAAAGCCCGAACTCCTCTTCTCAGATCGCAGGAGACGCCCTCAGCCCGTCGCCTCCAGTTCGCACGAGACCTCCCAGTCCGCCTCTCTCTTTCGCGTGAGAAGACTCAGGCGAAAGCTCCCCCAGCCGGCTTTCATTCGAGAACTGCCCTTGATTTCCCTTTCTCAAGTTCGGAACTTCCCATTCCATTAGAGAAGCAAGAAACAAACCCTCTCCTTGAGATCGCACGCAGTTCCGAACTCCAGCCCGTTCAGCCCTCAGTTCCGAACTCCATCCCACGTCACCTCCCTCTCTAGTGAGAAGCCCTCCCTCCTGCCTAACTCGCACGACCTCCCCCACTCTGATACTCCTTGAGATCGCACGCACAGAAGGCTCCGATCCATCTCCAGTTCAAAAAAGCTCCAAGCGGAAATCCTCCAGACCGAGCCGTCTCCTTCTATTTCGCACGACCCCAAGATCTGCAGCTCCTTTCTCTCATCGATCTCCGACGTCGATCCCTCGCATCCGCCGACTTGCCCTTACCGCCGACCCTCTTCGTTGTAGGTAATCACCTCCTTCTTCTCCTCTATCTCTTTTCCATCATCTTCCTTATCTTTATTCTTCTTCCTTTTTATTTTTTGATTAGAGAAATTGATTGCTATGAGATATGATTAGAATTGTAGTTACCTAGAAATAAAATGGTAATGGAGATTGCTAGTGTTTATAGAGGAAATCATAGAGTTTGTTTTCTTGCTATGAATATGGAGAAGCCATACTTCCTATTTGATATAAACTTGTTGCAATATATATATATATATATATATATATATATATATATATATATATATATATATATATATATATATATATATATATATATATATATATATATGTGGGCTGTTATGGATTCTTTGCTCTATGGAGTTTGACGTTTGTAAACTCTCTTTATGATGGCTAAAGTTTGCTCACTTCTTAGCCTACATTTTCATATGCCCGATGAGTTGAGGAAAATCTATCTTAACGTTTGGAGAGATGTTTGTTCTTAGTTTGTTTATTTATTTTACCGTTAAAATCATCTAGTAGTTTCTTTCTACAACATGCTTCATGATTCAATTTCACGATTTTTGGGTTCAAATGCAAGTTTGTATGCTCTACATTGGGAATTTTTCAAAAGTCTTTGAAAGAGTAAGGTAGTATCAATTGTTCTTTCGCATTATTATTGTTGGAAAGTGTAAGTTTTAAAATTAAATTGTGTGGATTTTAAGTAGTGTTTGTTTGGAAAGCTTTTTTGTGTGAGAAATTGGAAAAGTAAAATGTTTTATGAATGTGTGTAAAGGTGGAGGTGTATTTGAAGTGATGTGTAAAGGTAAAGTTGTATTTGAACTTGTGTGTAAAGGTAAAGATTTAGTTGAACTTGTGTATGATTTGGAAGAGAGAATTGTGAAGATTTGAAAAGAAAAGTGTATGTGTTGAAAAATGAATCAAGTGTGTAATGTTGGAAAAGCAAAAAGTGCATATCTTGAAAAAGAAAGTATGTGAGTTTTGAAAAAGTAAAAGTGGAATTTGTATAATTTGGAAAGGTGGAGGATTTATGTTTTGAAATGTGAAATTTGAAATGTGTAGAAAGGTGCTTTTAATATTGAATTGTTTAAGAATATTTTGATAAGGAAAAGTGTATAGTATGATTTTATGATTGGGAGAAGTGTATAAGTGTAAGAGATAAAGTGTTTGTTTTATGAAAATTATATAAGTTTAGAAGAGTGGAAGTAAATATTGGAAATGTATACAATATGCTTACAAAGTAATGGTTCCAAAAGGACATTCAACCAAGCCGGTGTTCAAGCCCAAAGAAAGGTACGTCTTTATTTTTAATAAATTTCAATTATTTTATTATTAATTATTAAATGCGCTTTCTAATCCTTGTTTTTCCTGTTTTATTTGCATAAACTGCGAGGAACGGTACTGATCGAGTTGACAAAAGTATAAGGAGCTAATGACGTCAGTCGCCTCTATCCAACCGGGTAGAGGTGCTACGGGCGGAACCACCGGGTCGTAGCCCCCGGTGATTGTGAGTATTTCTAAACTTAGAAAACCTTTAGGGGTCCCTTGATGTGGTATGCGTGAACCCTTCCTTTAGGTCCCTGTAGTAACTTCAATTTTATTAGGTTTACTTTTATTTGCTTTTAGATCCTTAAACCCCTTTTACACACGCTCAAAGTCCCAAGGGTTAGTAATAACAAATTTTTATCCCATACAACAGTAGTGACACTTAAGGACAAAAAATTAAGGACCAGGTCTTAGAAAATCTAGACTTAGGAAGCATGCACACTTTAGGATAGAAACTTATAACATAGAAAATTTAGTGACATCTCACTTTAGAATTAGTAAATATCTTTAAATTAGAATTCAATCAATTAGAAAGCTTTAGCCAATAATTGACTTAGGACATTTCAAAACCTCACAGCCTACTGCACACACTTAGATTTGTTTGTTAGGACAACCGACTCTAGTTTTAGGTTAGGCCGGTGTTTATTTCCTTACTGCACTGTGACGGGCTTTTTCTCGAGTTTTATTGCATGTTGGTTGTAAAATGTTGGTGTGTTTTTTTATTTAATTTTATTGCACTCTGTGTTGGTTTGATTGACGATTAGATTACCCATAGGTTAGGAGCGATCTGGATTGTTAATATGATTTTCTGCAGGTGTCCACACTCATGCAGGGCAGAAAAAGAGGGGCTAATTAATTAATAATAAATAAATGCTACAGGTGCTTCAGCTGCTTAGCCCCCAAATGAAGAAGAGTGTGGCCAAGTGTGGCTTAATAATTTAAATTCAATTGCATATATATATAACTGCGTGGGATGATTTTTGTTATAAATTGCTTAGGATAACCCTGCAGGTGGTCTAGATTTTCTTTCTTTTTCTGTGAAATGTAATGTAATGTAAATGTGTTTATAAAATGTGAAAGTGATTTTTTTTTTAAGTGGGATATTACATCCAATTTGGAATCCAAAGAAAGGAGAATATACCTTAAAGGATTATTCTCTTTTATTTGGAAAGTCAAATTAGGATGATTCAATTTCCAAATAGAAAAGAAAATACCCCTCTTAGGGATGAGTTTCTTTTCATTTGGATATCCAGAACCCGACGGACCCGAGAAGTTCGTAGAAGAAGAAAAGACAGAACAAGAAGATTGAAGAAAGAAGATGAAGAAATGAAGATTTAAGGAACAGTATATCCCATTTCAAAAATCACTTGCGTCATTCTTAGGATTAGAATCCGGGTTTGTTGTCAGTGGTGCCCGACCACTTTACTTTTCTGCAAATTCTGGGTGTAATAAGGACATTGGACATTATATTTGGATTATTAAAATTGATTGTTTACATTGTTTGTGCAGTAGATTTTTTTAGGACCTTGCATGTCATGTTTTGTTTTAGCCTGGATTCGAATCGGAGAGATTTTTTTTGTAAGGGTACGCTTAAAATTCTTCTACTTGTAATTTTAAATAAAAATTTTTAGGCTCACATAGTAACTCTAACGATCTAAGAAGTAAGCTCGGGACCGCCGAGAGTCAGCATAAGCATATTAATACTTTCTATTCCTTGTTAGGCACCTCCCCGCCTGCGGGTTCTGGCAGACCACTTGACCTATGAAGGTGCAGTTCTGTCAAGGGGAAGTTGTGCAATCCCTAGGGAAAAACCTATTTTCTAAGCCTAATTTTTAAACTGCTTCATATTCATTTTATGCATTCGAGTCAATTAGCATGCATTGCATTAGATACAAATTAAAAAAGAGTCTAAAATATTAATTGCATTTCTAGACATTTATCACCCTACATAAGTTGAAGGGCTAATTAGGAATTGTCTTAGATGTCGGCCCCCAATTCCTTAAAACTTAAACAACATCCCTACCCATCTTTCATAAGAGACTGGACACATGGTTTTAAAGCGCCTAGGTGGTTAGCTGGCTCCCCAATCCAGGCCGGGGTAAGTCCAGATTTGCACTTCATTAGTTAGGTTCGGGTCGCTACTTTGTAGTACCCAAATTAGATTTAGGTTCTGAGGCAGATTCTTTTTAGATCTTAAGTCCTCGCCCTCTGGGAATATAATCCCAAATTTCTAATAAAATGTAAACTTAAATATAAAATTTTCTCTTAAAGTGTAAAGCCCAACATAGGATAGACTGAGGTTGTCTCTGAGCTTCTCAGAATCCGACACCTCCTACTTTTCCTCTATTGACTCGCTAATAAATGTTCAACATTGAGTTTTCACCTTGGAAAATTCCTACTTCTGTTTCTTGTCTTTTACTTTGTAGTCAAAGAGTATGAAATCACTGCTTTAATCGAGAGTTTTCTTAGGAGCATTCCTCCTAGGATGTAATTAACTATAGGAGCTTGCTCCTATAGGGATTTGAGAACCCCAGACTAAAATAAACCTTGTTTTATTCATATAAAATAAGGGAAGAATCTTTGGGAATGCAGATATTTTAAAAAAAAAAAACTTCATTTCTAATCTTAAATATGCTCGTAGTATGTTATTATTGTCTTTTCAGGCAATATAATTTATTGCTTGTTATATTTAATTTTAGAAATGATGAATTTTATAAAATTCATTCTTGATTTTGGATGTCTTGAAGAATGTTATGTTCGTCTTTCAAGATGATATAATATTTTCTTTGTTATATCTAAATAAAAGAATGAATAAAATTTTCAAAAAGCTTATTTCTATTTTTAAACACATTCTTAAGAATTTCATGTTTATTTTTCGAAATAATATGCTATTCTTTAAATTGTTTTTGATTATAGAAATATCAATTTTTAAAACCCTATTTTTATATTGAATCCATTATAGAATATTGTGTCAGTCTCTCGAGATTGTACTTTATTCTTAATGCAGTATTCGATTACAAAATAGGAGAAATCAAAATCTGCGTGGTGACACAATTTTTTTTCTTCACCAACGGGGTTAGAGTTAGAAATTATACCTTGAAGTCCCGGCAGTGTAGGCAGTGTCGGCTCGAGGATCGAGGCAAGAGGGGCAAGCATGCTTCTTCTCTTTTTTTTTTGAATTAATTATAATTTATATTAATTAATTATAAATTATTTAAGGAATTATTTTTTAATTAATTACTTATAATTAATTATAATAAATTAATATAATTAATTAAAATTTATTAAAATTAATTAATATCATTAATTATAATTAATCTATAATTAATTATAATTAATTAATATTAATTAAATTTTAATAAATTATAATTAATTGAAATTAATTAATGATAATTAATTTTATAAATTATAATTAATTAAGTTAATTCTAATTATAATTAATTATAATTAATTAAATTAATTATAATAATTTAATTAGAACTAAATATAATTAATTATAATAATTATAATTAATTAAAAATAATAACAGTAATTAATCAAAATTAATTAAAATAATTATAATTAAAATTAATTTTAATTAAAAATTAAATAACTCCTCTCCCTCTACCTCTCTGTTCGGCGAAGTTACGGGATTTGGCTGGATTCAGGCTAAATCCAGCCAACGGTTTCAGTGCGTGCGTTAAATCCCGGCGTTAAATCCCAGATTAAGGATTTACAGCTTAAATCCCGTATTTACTAAGTCCCTTAGTTCGGTGGATTTCGGGATTTGGCCGAAGAAGAACGCAAAGGGAGAAAGTTACCTTCACTGTCGGCGAGCTCCGTTCTCACTCCCAATCAAAATGTTGCAACTTCCGGTTCAACAGAAAGGGAAAGTCGTAGAAGGGGCAAAGTCGAACAGCCCGAATGAGTCGAAGAAGCGCGCGTTAGGTAGAAAGTTACCTTTACTTCCAGCGAGCTCCTGTCTTGCTTCCGATCGGAGAGGGGAGGTCGTACAAGGGGCGGCGCCGAACAGCCACGAGGAATCGAAGAAGCGACGGGAAGGGAGAAAGTTACCGTCCCAGCAAGTGAGCTCCTTTGCTTGCTTCCGATCAAACTGTCGTAACCTTCGATCGGACAGGAGGCGTCGTCGAAGAAGCGAAGTCGCACAGCTACGTAAGAGTCGGAGAGCGAGAGAGGGATCGCGAGCATTCGGGAGAGGAGGAAGAAGCGCGAACGAGAGCCCTTCGTGCTCATTTTAACAACGCGGCAGAGTCGTGGGAGATGGGATGTCGATCATGCGAGCGACGTGCGTAGGTCGTGGGATGGCAGCGAGGTACGCATGATTTTTTTTCTTTTGTTTTATACGGCGGCAGGTCAACAAATGCCCCCCAACAGATGTGGTAGGCGCCTGGAGCGGGCCACATTTGTTGCATGCTGATTGACCCTGTGGATTTCTAGATATCTATTCTAAATGTCATACAAGGGTTTTCATTTAGTGGATCTCCAAAATCTGTTTGGATGTCACACTGGAATTTTTGTTTAGTGGATCTCCAAAAGTTGTTTTGGATGTCACACTACTCTCTTTTAGTGGATCTCCAAGATTTTATTTGGATGTCACACTAATCTTCTTTCTCCATAACGCTTCTAGATGTATCCATAGATGGTTGATATCTTGTCGAAATTTTAAATATTTATTTGGGGATCTCGACATATAGCACGATGTCAATCCAAATAAATATTTAAAATGCCCCCAGTCTTTAGGGACATTTGTAGATATCATCTAGGGTGCTCATTCTGCAGCTTTTTGCTAGCGTCCCGAGATTTAGATTCCTTCTGTCCTGTGCTTTATGCTGCAGACTTGGTGAAGGATTGTCTGATTTGTCTTTGTTGACTTGTCAAAAATTTTGTATTCCTTCTTCCCTTTGCTTCTAGCTTTGGCGGGCTTGATGAAGGAGTAGATACCAATGACCTAAACCCTTAGGCTTGTATTAGGTCGATGGCAAAAAGTCATCGGTCCAGAGCTTTGTGCATAGCGGACTTGTTGATGACGGAATTCCCTTAGTTCGGCCTAAGGCTTTTCATGAACTTTGGGATAGTTTTCTTCAGTCCTTTGCTTTGTGCTTCGACGGACTTGTTGAAGAAAAATTCCTTCTATCCTCGCTTTGTGCTTTACGGATTTGTTGAAGGATTTGCAGGTTCTGGATTCAGTTGATAATACCGAATGTAGGTAGTATCTTGATCCTTAACCACTTGAGAAGACTTTAATCTGGGTTACTTGAGTTCATCAGATCAGGAGAGCTGGAATTTTACAGCTCTTTGTCCTCTGGTTGCTGAGATGGGGGTTCTTCTACTGCGGCCTTTCTTATGGCTTATTGAGTAGACGGAGTTGCCAGTGATCCGGCCATATTTAGGCTTGTTGGATCCGACCTTTTACACCCATTCAGACTTCAGACTTGAGCTATGGGAATTGCGCTTCCCAATACTAATTTTGCAGAAGTTGATAGATTTGAAGTCATCATTCATGGTTTTGGATTTTGGAGCCTACGAACATTCAGTAGTTGCTCGAGACTCATTCTTCCATTGGAACTTTGATTCTCCGGTCATTTTGGAGAACTTTGCAGACTACGATCACTTGGACTTGTCGAGTCAAATTGGCCTTCGTTCTTCCTACAGTCTTTACTGGCGGGTTGACGAAGTGGGGGTTCCGCTACTACGGCCGTTCTTATGGCTTGTTGAGTAGACGGAGCTGCCAGCGATCCGGCCATATTTGGGCGTGTTGGATCCGACCTTTTACACCCATTCGAACCTTAAGCTTCAGACTGTTGAAAGACTTCAAGCTTTTCCGGCTCAATTTGTAGGAGTGTGTAGCCACAAAAGTCTCTTTCTTGACCTTTGAGTCTTGGTTTGTTGGAGAAGGTGTCTCAATCTTTGAGAGATCACCTGCATAGGCTTTGAAAAATAAGTATCTATGTATTCTTTAGCACATAAGACATATGAATTGATAATTTTAAATATTTATTCGAGGATCTCGGCATGCAGCGCGATGTCGACCCGAATAAATATTTAAAATGCCCCCTGTCTTGTAGGGATATTTTAGAATGAAATAGAATTGGAATCTTGAAATTTTAAATATTTATTCGGGGATCTCGGCACGCAGCGCGATGTCGACCCGAATAAATATTTAAAATGCCCCCTGTCTTGCAGGGACATTTTAGAATGAAATAGAATTAAAATCTTGAAATTTTAAATATTTATTCGGGGATCTCGGCACGCAGCGCGATGTCGACCCGAATAAATATTTAAAATGCCCCCAGCCTAACAGGAGGATTTTGAAATGTATTCTCATAACATAAGAGAGTTTCAAAATATGAAATGTATATGCTAATAAACAGACATGAAAGCATAATACACTAAACATAGCATTTCATGCGTAGTATTTCTTCAGGTAACGACCATTGATCGGCGGCATGGGCTTTTGACCATTCAGATCGATAAGTTGATAAGCTCCTCCTTGAAATACCTTCTCGATGACGAAAGGTCCTTCCCAGTTGGATACGAATTTGCCACCGATTTTTCTATGCGGGATTATTGGCCTTCTCTGCACCAGGACCAATTCTCCTTCTTGAAATGATCGAGGACGCACCATTCGATCAAAGGATTTTGTCATTCTTGCTCGATAGATCTCCAGGTTCTGCTGAGCTTGTAACCTGATTTCATCGAGTGCATCAAGCTCCTCCATTCTTAGACGAGCATTTTGTTCTTGAGTCAGCTCATTCTGGACAGCAACTCGAAGAGATGGAAGTTCAACTTCTAGTGGCAGTACGGCCTCAACTCCAAATACTAGAGAGTAAGGAGTGGCTTTGGTCGGTGTTTTGTAGGTCGTACGATACGCCCATAGTGCTTCTGCCATCTTCATATGCCACTCCCTTTTGTTCTTGGTAAGAATTTTCTTCAATAATTTCACCAGTGTCTTGTTGAAGGCTTCAGCTAAGCCATTTGCTCTTGGATAGTATATAGAGGAATACCGCCAATCGATTTTATGCCGATCAACGAACTTGTAGATTTTTGTACTTTTAAATGCAGTTCCGTTGTCTGAGATTATGCGACGTGGCACTCCAAATCTGTAGACAATATTATGGGTAAGGAAATTGATTACATGCTCAGATGTAACTTCTTTGAATGGAACTGCTTCTGCCCACTTTGAGAAGTAGTCGGTTGCTGCCAAGATGAAGCGGTGTCCTGCTGATGACGGCGGATCTATCGGCCCGATAACATCAGTACCCCAACATTCAAATGGCCAGGATGCTATTGTAGGGTGCAGCGGATTTGGCTGTTGATGTATAACATCACCATGGATCTGGCACTCATGGCACCTCTTAGCATGATTGATACAATCTCTGACCATGGTCGGCCAATAGTAGCCCATTCTTTTAATTTTGATTGCCATCTTGGGACCTGATTGGTGTGCTCCACAGAGTCCTTCATGAACTTCTGCCACAATTTTATCAGCTTCTCGAGTCCCTAGGCACCTTAGCCACATTTGATCGAAAGCACGTCGATATAACGTGTTGTTGACAAATGCATATCGTAACGCTCTCTTCTTGATTTGAGCAGCTAGTGATTTATCTGTTGGCAATTTACTTTCTTTAAAGTAATCAATGAAAGGCAGTCTCCAGTCATCTTCTTCCTCAACATCTAGGCAATGCCACCATGATTCTGAAGCTTGACTGGCCTTGCGCCTTTTCTTAGGAACTTGTTGTTCTTCAGACTGATCTTCAACATCAACTGGTTGGGGAGATTGAGGATCAACCAGAGTTGCATCCTGTTGGCTTGAATTTGGTATTCCCTCTGCCTGCGGGAATTGTAGTAATGCTGGCTCTAATATCCGTCGATTGTGCACCATAATTATTATAGGCCATTCGTCGTCCATATTCGCCATTTCTTTAGCCAATTTGGCAAGAGAATCGGCTTTGGCATTTTGACCTCAGGGAACTTGAGTTAGTTTGACAACTAGAATTTGCTTCATAAGCTCAAGAACTCGCCGATGATAACAGGCCAACTCAAACTTGGTGATTTTATAAACTCCCAACACTTGATTCACAACCAGTTGAGAATCACCAAAAATTTGGAGATTTTGAATTCGGACATCGATTGAAATCTCCGATCCTGCTATTAGGGCTTCATATTCAGCCTCATTATTGGTCCGAGGTTCAGTCAAACTGAACGAAAATCTCATTATGCCTCCCTCGGGTGCTACGAAAATGATTCCAATTCCAGCTTGAGCCTTTTCAAGATTTGGAGGCCGAGCACGCTTGATTGACGATGCTCCATCAAAATACATTTCCCATACTCGTAGCATCTCCTCTTTTTCAACATTCATGATCTGCTCGTCAGGTAGATCGTTGTTGAGCGGAGAATCTGCAGGGATAGGATGTGCAGCGAGAAAATCTGCCAACACTTGCCCTTTCACTGCCTTTTGAGGGACATATGTGATATCAAACTGCAGGAGTATCACTGCCCACCTTGCCAAATGACCTGTCAACGCTGGTCTTGTCATCAAGAACTTCAACGGATCGATCTTTGATATCAAGGTGATTTTGTGAGACAATATATAATGGCGGAGCTTCTGAACTGCGAAGATCAAGGCCAAGCAATGCTTCTCAATTGGATAGTAGCGGATTTCTGCTCCTATCAATATCCGACTGATGTAGTAGAGTGCATTCTCCTTGCCTTCTTCATTATGCTGGGCTAATAATGCTCCGAGGGACTCTTTTAGTGCTGCCGTATACAGTATAAGAGGCTTCCCCGGGATTGGCGCCGTGAGAATAGGAGGATTCAACAGATATCTTTTGATGCTGTCAAATTCTTCTTGGCACTCTGCGTCCCATTTGAAACGGACATCTTTCTTCATTAGTTTTGAAAATGGCTGGCACCTACCTGACAGATTCGATATAAATTGCCGAATGAAAGCCAACTGCCCTTGTAAGGAGCGGAGTTGCCGAAGGTTCTTTGGAGGTGGCATCTCCACGATCGCCTTGATCTTGTTGGGGTCGACTTCGATTCCTCGATGTCGAACAACATATCCCAGAAATTTCCCTGAGGATACCCCAAATGCACACTTGAGAGGGTTCATCTTCAGATCGTACTTTCTGATCCTTTCGAACACGATCCTCAAGTCATCAATGTGGTCTTTTCGGCCTATGCTTTTAATGACCAAGTCATCTACATAGCATTCGACCTTCAGATAAATTAAATCATCAAATATACGAGTCATCGCCCGCTGGTAGGTGGCACCAGCGTTCTTCAGGCCGAAGGGCATAACTGTATAGCAGAATATGCCTATAGGCGTTCTGAATGATGTATGTCTTTCGTCTTCATGCGCCATTTTAATCTGATTGTAGCCTGACGATCCGTCCATAAATGAGAACATATCGTAATTGGATGTATTGTCAACTAGAAGCTCTGATACTGGGAGCGGAAAGTCATCTTTCGGGCATGCCTTATTGAGGTCCCTGAAGTCGATGCAGATACGAATCTGGCCATTCTTCTTCTTTACAGGGATGATATTGGCAATCCAGTCGGCATATTTCTCTTCTCGAATGAAGCCTGCTTCTATGAGCTTCTTCGTTTCTACAATCACCTATTCTTCAATCTCCAATATCATTCTCCTTGGAGCTTGCTTGACAGGTACTGCATCAGGCTTGATTGCTAATCTGTGAACTACCACATCAGGGGATAAGCCAGGCATCTCAGCATATGTCCAAGCAAAACAGTCCCTGAATTCACATAGTAGCTCTTTTATTTTTTCTATTTGATCTTCTGGTAGAAGAGAGCTAATGAAGGTTGGGCGAGGGTCCTCATCAGTTCCCAAGTTGACTTCTTTGAGCTTGTCCATCGTAGCAACATGTCCACCATCTTCCAGTTCTTCTGGTGTAGGCTCAGCTTCTACGGGTTGATCATCATAAGCATTGGTTTCGTATGTTTCTTCAGCACCATCATCATCGGATTTGATTTCTACGCATGTGATGGCACGACAAATCTCTTTCCGGAGGAATTTTCTTTTGATGAATCCAATACCTTTATATGCGTCTGTATCTTTCCGTCGCAATGGACGTCAATTCCTTCCATACCAGAGACTCAAGCTTGTACAGAGCTGTCGTTTGGTAGTATGAATATTGATTTGCTTTCGCAACATTCTTTAAATATTTTTGGTATTGAATTTGGGTAGCCTCGTAGGAAATAATTCCTCGGAGTCGAGGAGCATGCAATCCCAGTCATGATTCTCCTCTTCATGAACTCCCGTGGAATACAGCACATTCTTTGGCACGGTCCCATTTTTACGGGGAGGCAGATAAAGAGTGGAGAGTTCTTCAATTTTATGAACCTCGCGCAAAATGATTTCCTTGAAATGTTGTAAGGGAACACGTGTGACTACGAGTACGCTGTCTGAAATCAACAGACTGTCTATTCTTCTGGAGAACACACTCTGCACTGAGTTCATGTAGATTGAGTCGTAGTCATAATCATCATTTGAAAATTCAATCTGCCTACTCCATTCATCCGTGGACTGGCATATTTTTTGAGATTTGGTAGGAGTAACATCATCTTCATCCGTGTCACTCCCAAGATGAGGTACATTCTTCTTTTCTTTAGGAATGTTTGGTGATTTGGGAAGAGTTGGCGTCGCTTTCTTTCTTCCTACACGCTTCTTCTCATCTTCTAGCTTTGGTTTCTTTGCAGCATTAGAATTTGATGCTCTAGCCTCAAGAGAACTTGATAACTTTTGCTTCTTGGGCATGAAATACTTAGCATCTTCATAAACTGTTACTTCATGTACTGCAAAGGGCTGAATATCACCAGAAATTCTGAATTATTCTCCTTCTCTGAGATACTTCATGCACTGGTGCAATGTTGAAGGGACAACACCATATTCATGTAGCCAGGGGCGACCCAATAACGCCTTGAACGAAGTGTCCGCATCAATTACATGGAATTTGGCTTCCGTATGGAGTTCCCCAAATACAAGAGGAAGCATAAACGAACCAAGAGTTTTCTGCCCTTTCTCGTTAAAACCTTGCACCATCAACTTGTCTTGCCCAAGATGTTCTACATCGAGGCAGAGGGATCTTAGTGCCTTAAGGCTCATAAGATTTACAGAAGATCCGGGATCAATCAAAATTCGACTGATCATCATACCGTCGCTCTCTGCCGTAACATACAGAGGGCGATTGTGGTCTGTTGTTCCAAGCAGCATATCATCCTCAGCAAAGGTGATGAGGGGATCATTTCGAGCTTGCAAGACTTCCGTCAAGTTGCGCTCAGCAAAATATGCCTCATATCTTTCGGGGTCCTTAAGAGCTTAGATCAAAGTTTCTCGAAGGTCTTTAGACATCAAGAGGGCATCATATATGCTGAGTTGTGCTGGGATCTTCCTCAAGTGGGACAAGATATTGTAATATATTCCCTTGGATGAAGTATTATTTTTCTTGGAGTCATTTAGGATAATATCTTCATTGATAACTATATCTTTTCCCTTATCTTTATTAGGGATCCCTTTCTTTGGTGGAGGTGACAGTACTTTGCCACTCCTCAACTGCACCTGGGCCACCTCATCTGATTCAGACTTGTTTGATGAAGCATTCTCTTCAGAGTCAGCCATTGTTGTGTCTGGGGATTCATCTATAGACTCGGAATCGTCTCCCAACTTCACTTGTTTCATTTGTGATTCTATGCTTGGATCTGAATCTTCATCATCTGGAAAACATAGATCTTCTGAACTGAATTCCATTGATGATACCATTAGACAGAACTCAGGGGCCGCTTCTTCAGCGTATTTCTCCCTTTCTGCTATTTTTAATGTTGTTGAGATGACTCGGCATGTCTCTGTAGGAAGGGATTTATCCTCAGCTTCTTCTTCCTTTTTATCTATTTTAAGCTCTTTCATAAAATCACTGAGCTTAATAGGCCTCCTGACAGTCTGGTAATATTCACCCAGACTATCAATAGCCTTTTGAGTTGCAGTCTTCTTCGCTATAGGCTTCTTCAACTTGGCTTTCTTCTTAGAAGACTTTGGCTTTACTTTGCCAGATTTGGATGAGCTAGCTTGGCCAGATTGCTGTTTAGAAGTGGATGCTTGTGACATAGGCAACCATTTTAAATGCAGTACTGGCTCAGTAGGAGACTTCCATTTGACACCAGGAACTCCTTCAAGCTGTTTCAACATCTTTGTTGTCTTCTTGGAAACCACCGTTTCCCATTGTTTCTCTTGAATAGGTTCTTTCATTTTTTCTTTAAGCGGGAGTACGGAAGAAGACGTGACTACCCGGGTGGATTCTTTTCTGGGACAAACCAACACATTATTTGATAATGTCAATTCTCCCCTCTTATACATCTTTTCTAACCAATCTTTGAAGACATAACAATCTTCAATTGGATGGCTAACTACCCGATGATATGGGCAGTAGTTTGGGTCGCCACTATGTTTGGACTATTCAGGTCTTTTGCATTCTGGCAACTCCAGACAATTCTTGAGTGCTTGTCGGAACAGTTTGGCAACACTTTCCCTCTTAAACAAATATTCTTTATTCATTTTCTCCTTGAGGGAGGGGAATGTTCTATCACCAGTTCCTGCAGTCTACCTCTGGCGCTCTCCTCCACTAGAAAAGGCTCGAGGTTTGTCGTTTCCTCCAAGTACCAGTTTTGGCTGAGGATTTGAATTGTAAGACTGCTTTGGCTTTTCTTCGTATTGCATAGGCTGTTTTCCTTTATCCACATTATACACTGCCCGTTTACCTTTATCAGGTCTGGGAGGGAATGCGGAGTAAACATCATTTCTTTTAGCATCAGGAGCTTTAGCCTTTTTGGATTTATCAGGGTAGCTTTCAGACTTTGATAAGTTTAATTTCTCAAATTTTGTCACCCTATCCAACAGATCTTGGAAAGTAGTAATTGAAGCCATGCATAAGAAGGGTTGCATTTTATCATCAATGTTTCCCATCAGTAATTGAACTGCATGTTCTTCTTCTAGTTGCTGTTCGCACTTCATACTGAGATTGCGCCAGCGTGTTATGTACCTCGTTACTGATTCATCTTTCTTCCTTTTATCAAGGGCAAGATCAGCAATGGTAGTCTTCTCTATTGCACTGGCAAATCTTTTCACGAACAAGGCCTCTAATTCTGCGAAGGTCTTCAGAGAATCATTTGGCAGCTTGGCATACCATTCGAAAGCAGTTCCACTCAAGCTGCTTACGAATTGCCTGAATAGCAGAGCATCATTACCCCCTGTGTTCCCACAGGTTTCTTTGAACTGCGCCAGATGCTGTCTGGGATTTTTATTGCCATCGAAGATATTGAACTTCGGCACAGAATATCCCTTTGGATATGGCACCTGATCGTACTCTGCTGGGTACGGGCGACCTTTTCCTACCAACTTCTCTGCCTGTTCAGCAGCTATAATGGCCTTGATCTTTTCACTGATTATGCCTTCCAACTGCGATGCAGTTACAGGTTCAGAGGCATTCGCCACATTTTGGGGAGTGCGTTGGCGGGTAGGATCATCGTTCTTATCGCCACCTTCAGGTATACCTTTCACTCCTGAAGCTTGTGGAGCTTGGAGATTTTGAGGATTTACAGCTTGGTTGACGGGTTGAGCCGGTACAGGACCCACAGAAGTGGACTTCTGCATCATTTCCATCATAGCCGTCATCTGAGTCATCATCTCAGTCATTTTATCATTTAACTGAGAGATTTCTCTGTCTTTCCTTCGCATCTGTCGCCTCATCTGATTTCTCATTTCAGCGAGTGTGATGTCTTCACCTCCGAAGGGATTTTCTCCAACCTCTTCTTCTTCCTCATCTCCTTCTTCTGAGGAGCGAGCACTTCGGCTGGCAATAGATCTAGCCCTGTGGCGACGTCGATAAACACGTACGCGCGGCTGTGATTGTTGGTCTTCTTCATCACCATCATCATCTTCAACATCAATGTGGCTGACCATACGAACCATTTCGATCTCCATAGTATCATCATCGTCATATTCTTTTTCATCTTCTCGTACCTGAATTTCTGAGCGGCGTCGCCACTGAATTTCAGGCTCTTGACTTGGAATGATTACTTCTTCGATCTGCGGACTACGATCGAAATGAACTTCCTCTTTGGCTGAAGTAGGACAATGACGGGATCTCCTGGAATACTCTCCAGGATGTCGACTGTCATTATAATTGTCGTCATTATGGGCCTTCCTTTGGACCCATTTCTGACGAGTTTTGTTGGCAGGGGCGGATCTCCGGGAGACAGCTCCGGATGTCACGCCTGGTCTAACTTTTTCTTCAAAAATCTTTTCCTTTCGAGGCTTCGGCCTCCAAACTTGTTTGCCTTTCCGCTGGGCCCTTTCGGCGACGAATTCTTGGACATGTGGTCCAAGTGTCACGCCCCGATGTGCTTCCCGCGGAACTTGGCGTTGGTAATTTCTTTGTTTGGCTATCACAACAGACGATAGCCTCTCTCTTGGAGGAGTTCTTCGGGCCTCAACAATCAGTGGCCTCTGGAACTTCTTTTTCATTAAGCCCTTCTCCTTGACTATCTTCAGTACACAGTGTACCCGGGCAAACAGACGTTCAGGCTCTCTTATCTTCTGAGGGGCTGGAACTTCAGGTCGACGCTCCCAGAAGGATTGCTTAATCTCACCAGATGAGCTATTTCTCTTTACCCACTTCAGGTTAGAAAACTTATTTTGAGTGGGAATATTGATTTCTGATTCTGGTGCTGGTAGATTGGAGGGATGGACTGGTACAGATAATTGCTGAGCTCGCAGCTCTGTATTTCTCTTCCTCCTTTGCCTTCTAGTAAGCCTTCCTCCAGATGAAGAAGCTTCATTATCATACCTCCCAGGTGCAACAGTCTCTCTGGGCAGGGCGGTGGTGTTTGCAGTCACCACAGAGATCTTTCTTCCTGTGACAACCCTCTTTGCAGTAAGGGTCTCAGGTTGGGATAGTCTTTCAAACACAGAAGTTCTTCCTTGAGCAATATTCCTGGTAGCAGTCCTTGCATAGTGAGACCTTCCAGAAAATTCTTCAGAGTTTACGCCGTACACGGGAACGGCTGCAGCCTTTGCAGTAGCTGCTGAGAATTCGAGCCCACCAAAGTGGATGGTGGCTCCAGTATTTCCAGTTTCAATGACAGCATTCGCTAGTTGAATTCTGGCTCCTCGTCCCAATTGGACGGTCATTGGGGTGTCCTGCATTTCCATTCTACAAAAATGAAAGACAGGAGTTAGTGATTAGAATTGATACATCACCCCACGCTTTCATAACAAAGAAATAACGCAGAACCAACAGTAGAAGCAAGAAAGTTAGCATGGAATTAAAAATCCTGCTAAACGAATTTCTATTGATCTTATTTAAAAGATTCATTTTCAGGAACTTTCAGTAATGGATCTTTGGACATAAGAACCAAATGTCACATCCTGATGTTCACCATATAGAGCATAGCATTTTGGCTGCTACTATAACATTTATATGACTAGCCAATAATGGAAAGAGAAACCATTCCCCAGCGGAGTCGCCAGAAATCTGTGGGCTCCGAAAATTCGGCCCCGGCCTCCGCTCGCTTTTTCTTATTTGGCGAGGGAGTTTTAACGAACTAAGTTCCGGGGTAAATTTTGGAAGGCAGATGGGTTTGTAGATAAGACACTACCCAGAGATTTCGCCCTCATTTTGTGAGGACTTTATGATCTGAGTTCTGGTTTCCTATAGGCGCAAGCCCCTATAGTTAATTACCCCTCCCGATCACGAGAGAGAACTTTCGATTAAGGCTAGTCATCGATCAGATACGTATAGAGATACGTGTTATCTGGCATATAGTAGCAGCATGGGTTTGGATATTTGAGATTGGAGAACTAGATTTGGATTTGAGAATTTGGAGAATTGGATATTTGGATATAGTTGATATTGAAAACAGAAATTTCACCATCTTGTACTTAAAGCAGATGGTGGGGGAATGGATGATGGACCCGATCAAGATCCCATGGTTCCGTCTGTTGCAACCCATGACCCCGAGTTTGAGATTTTGATGATGCCAAATAATGAGTGTTCTGGAACTGCTTTTCATTGATTATTATTTTATCTGTTATTTTTCTTGAGCACTAACATTTCAGGAAGATCACAAGTGACTCAGGAAGAAAGGAAGACTCAAGACCGGGTAGATTAGGAGTATGAGTCAAATATTGTATTTTTCATTTATTATATTTTTTACTTTATTGAGTCTGGCCACAAAATGCGTAAGAGTAAGAGCAACCATGCACACACACAGGGGGAGAGTTTTTTTTTAACTGCAAATTATAAATAAAATTCTTCTCTGTAGATCGTACTGTACGATTTTATTTCGTACTGTACGATCCAAGCTATGTGGACAATTCTGTGAATAGATCGTACTGTACGAAGTATTTCGTACTGTACGATATGTTCAGATCCAAAACCCTAGCCGTGATATAGTTTAAGTAAGTGATTTTGCGTCGTTCGTACTGTACGAACAAGTTCGTACTGTACGATCTGTTTTTAATACTTACTTAAAATTAACCCGTGATTAGTGCATGTAATCCAGGGCTAATGAAAATTTGAACATCGTACTGTACGATAGTAATCGTACCATACGATGAACAGAGACGGCATCCGATCATCCAGACCATCGTCCTGTACGAGTAGTATCTTGTTGGATTGTACCGTACGATATTATATCGTACAGTACGATTTATTTTTGTACTGATCGTACATCTTCGTACCAGGACGACGGCTGTTTGTGAAGATCGTACTGTACGATGTGTAATCGTACTGTACGAACAGTAACGGCTAATTTTGAAATCAGAGGTTTTTGGAGCCCGTTTTTAGATGTCAATCAACTCTTTTTGGGTAAGTATTACAGAGGGGGTGAACGTGGTTAGAGAGGGATTCCAAGGGAGAAAATTCTAGAGAAATTCAAGAGGGTTGAGAGGAAGGAGGAGGTGAGCGTTGTGAGGGAGAAGAGGTGTGAGGGAGATCACACGGTTGCTCCAAGCTTGCTGCATCTTGCTCCTTCTGTGGCCCGAGAAGGATTTGAGGAAGGATCTCCAAGGGAAAGGCTCGTCTTCATCCGTTACCTCGAGGTTCTCTGCCTTCTCCAGGAGGGAGAAAAACGAGAAGGTTCTCTGCCGTCGCCAAGAGGGTGAAAATAGAGTTTGGTTTTCCGCCACGCCGGTTGGTGAAAGGGAGGTTTGTACAGGCTTCTCCGCCTTGCCAAGGGGGGCAAAAGGAGAACTATTTTGATAGTGAAAATCCCGGAGTGGAGGACTCCGGGGAGTGGACGTAGGTCATATTTTGACCGAACCACTATAAAATTCTTGGTGTGTTCTTTCTTTATCATTGCTTACTTTTTGCTTGCACTTTAATCTTGTCATATCTATTGCATGTTTTTTTTGTGAAAGCAAATTTGCATAAATCTTTGTTTTAATATTTCAAAAACAACAAAAAAATTAGAACTCTTGTTTAGGGTTAATTTTATTAATCGAAAGACTTTTACAATTCACCCCCCCTCTTGTCGTTTAGTAATTTCAATTGGTATCAGAGCTTGTTTTTCAAAAATAGTGTTTTAGAAAACCTTGAAAAAACGATCATGTCGAATTTTGGTAATCGTAACACTGCGGAGGGTTATTCAATAACTCGTCCACCGCTTTTTGATAACATTCCGTTTGATTTCTGGAAAATTAGAATGTCTACATTTTTGCAATCTATAGATTACCGCATGTGGATGTTAGTAAATGATGGATATGTTGCACCGTTCAAGATAGTTAATGGTTTGAAAACTTCTGTGCCTTTTATTGAATGGAGCAATGAGGATAGGGATTTAGCCCAACTGAATGCTAAATGCTTAAACTGTTTTTTTTTGTGCATTGAAATCTGAGGACTATATGAGAGTATCTACTTGTGTTTCTGGTAAGGAGATTTGGGATAGACTGTGCATCACATACGAAGGAACAAACGAAGTAAAACAGTCTAGGCTTAACATTCTACTGCATGATTATGAATTATTCCGTATGAAAACCTAGCGAAACAATTTCTGACATGTACACTAGGTTCACCCAAATTGTGACATCATTGCATGCATTAGGTAGAGAAATTTCAAATTCTGAGAAAGTGAATAAAATTCTTAGATGCCTACCTAGTTCCTATGATGCTAAGATAACTGCTATCACTGAGTCTAAAGATCTTAATGTTTATTCTATTGATAACCTCCTTGGGTCACTCATTGCATACGAGCAAGGAGTGAGCCAAAGGCAAAGTGATGCAGGTGAAAAGAAAAAGGAGCGGACGGTGGCATTAAAAGCTAGCAACTCAGAAAGTGAAAGCTCTGCAGGGGAGGAAGATGATGAGATAGCACTGATGACCCGACAGTTCAAAAATTTCCTGAAAAGAAAACAAAAGCGTCATCAGAACAGCTGGAATAAAGGTAAGAGCTCAAGGTCCAATAAGGTTTCATCTGATACAATTTGCTTTGAGTGCAGGAAGCCAGGTCACCTTCGAGCCGATTGCCCTAATCTGAAGAGTCAACCAGCAAAGGAGAAAGGAGATGACAAAGTTAAATACAAGAGAGGAAAGACAAAGACACAGAAAGCTTTTTGGGCCGACTCTGCCTCAGAATCATCAGAAGAAGAAGCAGAGGAGGAGGTAACAAATTTGTGTCTTATGGCTAATGATAACCTTGATCAATTGGATCAAGAGGAGGTATGTCAACTTTCTTATGATGAATTACTGCTTATTTCTGAGAATATTCATGACTCGTATAGGAAACTGAAGAAAATGCATGCTAAACTTAATATTGAATTTAGTTCCTTACAAATTGAGCATGCTAACTTAGTTAAAGAAAATTCTGATTTAGATAAAGATCACATGTTACTTCTTGATGAGTATGATGCATTAAATAAGAAGCATATTGAACTAAGTGAAGCGCATGAATCCTTGAAAACATCACATATTGAACTAGATGTAGAGTTTGAAAAACTAACTGCACTTGCATTAGAAGTAGATCATAGTGAGCACTTGCTATTGATAGAAGTTGATGGATTGACAGCTCAAAATAAAACCTATAGTGAAAAGATAAAAGAATTAGAAAATGAAATTGCATCACTCACAATAGGCCATCCTAGAAAACCCCCAACACAGCATGCATTTCAAAACCTTAGGAAGAGGCACCACCATACTCATATATTAGTAAATCCGTTTCCTGGTGTTAGGTGCTTCTCTTGTGGCATGTTAGGTCACATAGCCCGCACATGCACAATTCACCATAGGACACACTTAGTATGGAGACCTAAACTGCATCCATCACAGCATAACATGCATACATCTCAATCATGCAAGCATAAGGAGGAACCCAAACTCACTTGGGTTCCCAAATCTAATCTTTGAATGAAATTGTAGGGATGCTCTCACAAAAGACCTAGTGAGAGCATGTGGTACCTGGATAGTGGCTGCTCGCGACACATGACTGGAGATATGAAGAAGTTCATCCTATTGGAGACCAAAACTGGAGGCAAAGTAACGTTGGGAGACAACACTACCAGGAAGGTGATAGGCTCAGGTATTGTTGGTAATGCTAAGAATTTTATAATTGAAAATGTTTTATTAGTTGATGGTTTAAAGCATAACTTACTTAGCATTAGTCAACTGTGTGACAAAGGTTTTGATGTTAAGTTTTTTACTGATAGATGCCTGATTAGTTTATTTGATGAAATTATTTTAGAAGGAAAACGAATTAACAATGTTTACATGTTAGACCTTGATTGCGTTGATAGTTCAAAATCATTTTGCTTGAAAACAATAGTTGATGACTCGTGGCTATGGCATAGGAGACTATGTCATGCTAGCATGAAAACTCTTAGAAACATCACTCAGAAAAACCTAGTTAGAGGTGTACCTAAGTTAGAATTCACCAAGGATCACTTATGTGATGCTTGCCAACAAGGAAAACAAGTTAAATCATCCTTTCACTCAATTAGAGACGTGATCACCTCTAGACCACTAGAAATTCTACACATGGACTTATTTGGACCCGTTAGTACAGCCAGTCTAGGTGGAAAGAATTATGGATTTGTGATTGTAGATGACTTCACTAGATTTACTTGGGTAAGATTCTTAGCACACAAGAATGAGTCTTTTGAGGAATTTAAAGTTTTCTCCACATGGATTCAACGAAAATTAGGTTGTGAAATATCAACAATCCATAGTGATCATGGTGGAGAGTTCCAAAATGATAGATTTGAGTCATTCTGTCAAGAGATAGGAATAGAGCACAATTTCTCAGCTCCTAGAACACCCCAACAGAATGGCATAGCATAAAGGAAGAATAGAACTTTGGTAGAAGCTGCTAGGGCAATGCTAGCGGAGTATACCCTTCCTAGATACTTTTGGGCAGAAGCAGTCAACACAGCCTGTTATGTTTTGAACAGAGTAAACATTAGATCGAAGCTGAATAAAACTCCATATGAACTCCTTAAGGGTAGGACACCAAACCTTTCACATTTACATGTCTTTGGGTGTACCTTAGGAGAAAGGGTCGAGTCTCAGGAAGTTTTGCCTAGAGAATGGAGATATTCTTCTAGTCATCCTAAAGAATTAATTTTAGGAGACCCTTCAGAAGGTGTAAGGACTAGGCATGGACTTAGGAAGGAGGTTAGTCACTCAGCTTTCATCTCTATGATAGAACCTACAAGTATAGATCAAGCCTTAGGAGATGAATTCTGGATTCTAGCAATGCAAGAAGAGCTGAACCAATTCACCAGGAATGATGTTTGGGAGTTAGTTAAGAGACCTAAAGAGCAAAGTGTTGTTGGAACAAAATGGGTCTTCAAGAATAAGGTGAATGATTCAGGAACAATAATAAGGAATAAAGCAAGGCTAGTAGCTAAGGGGTACAACCAGATTGAGGGAATAGACTTTGAAGAAACCTTTGCCCCGGTTGCTAGACTAGAAGCCATAAGAGTGCTCTTAGCTTTTGCTTGCTTCAAGAACTTTAAGTTATATCAAATGGATGTGAAGAGTGCATTTTTGAATGGGGTAATTAAGGAAGATGTCTACGTTGAGCAACCCCCGGATTTGAAAACTCACAATTTCCAAACCATGTATTCAAATTAAAAAAGGCACTATATGGATTAAAGCAAGCACCTAGAGCATGGTATGAAAGACTTAGCTCATTTCTTTTGGATAGAGGATTTCAAAAGGGTAGTGTAGATACTACACTCTTTTTACAAAAGGTCAAAGAAGAAATTCTCATTGTTCAAATATATGTAGATGACATATTGTTTGGATCTTCGGATAAAAACTTATGCGATGATTTTTCAAAAATAATGAGTAATGAGTTTGAAATGAGCATGATGGGAGAGCTTAATTACTTTCTTGGCTTTAGTGTAAAACAAATGGATAATGGAACCTTTCTTAGTCAATCAAAGTATATTAAGGATATTTTAAAGAAATATGAAATGGATAGTGCAAAACCCATGAACACCCCAATGAGTTCGACAATCCAATTAGATAAGGATCCTAGTGGAAAATCAGTAGATCAGAAAAAATATAGAGGAATGATTGGATCCCTACTTTACTTGACTGCCAGTAGACCGGACATAATGTTTAGTGTGTGCCTTTGTGCCCGTTTCCAAGTTGATCCTAAAGAGTCTCACTTAACTGCTGTCAAAAGAATTCTTAGATATCTACTAGGCACCCCAAACTTAGGAATTTGGTATCCCAGACACAGCACTTCCTTTGAAATCCTAGGGTACTCAGATTCTGACTTCGCAGGATGTAGGATAGATAGAAAGAGCACCTCTGGTACCTGCCAATTCATCAGACAATCATTAGTTTCTTGGTCCAGTAGGAAGCAAAACTCAGTAGCACTTTCCACAGCTGAGGCAGAATATATTGCGGTAGGAAGTTGTGTTGCACAAGTACTATGGTTAAAACAACAAATTCTTGATCTTGGACTACCTGTTGGAACCATCTCGATCATGTGTGACAACACAAGTGCAATTTGTATCTCTAAGAATCCAATTCAACACTCTCGAACGAAACACATAGACATTAGACATCATTTCATTAGAGATCACGTCGCTAAGGGAGATATAGAATTACATCACATCGCTACAGGAGATCAATTGGCAGACATATTCACAAAACCATTAGCTTTTGACACTTTTAGCACCTTGAGGACCAGATTAGGTGTCATAGATATAAATGCATAAAAAAAATAAAAAAATATAAAAAAAAATATAAAATAAAAATATAAAATAAAAAAAAAAAAAAAAATTCTTTAGGGCTGCTCCTGATCACCACACACTCACCACACCAACACTTTCTATGACTGTTCATCATACTGTACGATTCACTTCGTACTGTACGATCCACGTCAGCACGTATGTGGACGAATTATAGCTGATTGGTACGACATTATTGATGATCGTACTGTACGATACATTCGCTTCGTACTGTACTCTCCACGTCAGCACGGATTGGGACGAATTAAAGCCGGTTGGTACGATATTATTGATGATCGTACTGTACGATACATTCGATTCGTACTGTACGATCCACATCATCACAAAAGGACAATCTGAGTAATTGCTGTTCGGTACGATATTTATTATGTATCGTACTGTACGATCCACCTATTCGTACAGTACGAAACTTTTAGTCAAAAGTCGTACTGTGAACCTTGGGACGATCGATATTCGTCTGATCGTACTGTACGATATCTATCGTACTGTACGATCTAATGTTCGTACTGTACGATTTACGGAAAATTCTATATAAACCCTTGCATAGGCTGTTCCATTCATTCAACTCTCTTCTCTCTCAGCCTTCCACCTGTTTTCGTGCCCTCCTACAATGTCTAAGCGAGGTCGGATGACTGCCGGAAGCTCGTCCTCATCCAGTCGTCAATCCGATCGCTTTCTGAATAGCGAAAATGAGGAAGCCTACTACCGCTATAAGGCTTGCAAAATCTCGCCCTCAAAAATGCTAAATCAGGCCGCTTTAAATTTCGAGGTAATGGGCCTCTTTGCCTCCACTACCTTTCAATTCCTCCTTACCCTAGCATTTCCGTACAACTCTGAACTCCTTTTCGAATTTCTCGCAAATCTCACCTACACAGTAGATAACACAACTTTTCACTCCCTTGTTTGTGGCCGCCCTGTGGAAATAACTAGAGCCGACATCGCCCAACATATTGGGCTGTCCACTGAAGGACCTATGGTTCGCTCGTTTCTAACTGATGATTTTGATTGGAGCGATGTAAATAGAGTCCTTAGGAACACTGTTTTTCATCAACACCAGCCTCTAGTCCAATCCTTAACCCGCAATGCCCGTATAATTCAACATGTCCTTCGAACCTCTATCATACCCAAAGGTGGCGACCGCATCAATCTGACCCCTACCCTGTCAGTCGCTACCTACCTCATTATGTCCAATATTAAGTTTGATGAGGTCGATTTGATCAGCAACTATATTAGGCACATGACTTTTGTTCGTCTTCCCACCACTCGACGGAAACAAAATCTGGCTCTTGGTCACCTCATAGGATATATCCTCTACCATAAATATCAATTATCCTATCCTGCTGAACCCGATATGCTCCCTATTTTCTATACGGATGCTTCCTTCCGTATTCTCTTTCATCGGGGACATGAGCCTGAAGAACCCGTCTTTGATGAAGAAGAAGGAGAAGATGCACCAGCCGCAGCTCCAGCTCGACCACGACGCCATGAAGCACCCCGAGCACCAGCACCAGCACCAGCGCACTCTGATGACGACTTAGTCGCCCGCTTCGACCAGCTGCAGACTCGTCTCGACATGCATATTCAAGAACAGCATCACCAACACGAGACTGATATGCAGTGGTTTGGCGAACGATTCACTGCAATTGATCACCGCTTCGATGCTCTCTTTCAATATTTTCAACCAAATCCACCTCCACCACCACCGGATCAGGACCCGTCTGCTTAGTTTGTTTATGTTTGCATTGTAGTTTCTGTTTGTTTTCTTCTCTTACTTTTTGCTTTTAGTAGCTCCTCCTTTTTGTGCTGTCAAAAGGGGGAGAAGTTTGTTGTGATGTTGTAATGCCTATTTATCTAAATGCAGTATCTTTTGTTTTGTACTTACTTGTTGTATTTTTTTTTTCCTTTCTTGTGTTTAATTTAAAAAAAAAAAAAAAAAAAAAAAAAACAAAAAATTAACAACAAAAGAAATATTTTTCAAAAGAAATGGTTTTCTTTCTTACTTGCAACAAATTATTTGACATCATCAAAAAGGGGGAGATTGTTGCAACCCATGACCCCGAGTTTGAGATTTTGATGATGCCAAATAATGAGTGTTCTGGAACTGCTTTTCATTGATTATTATTTTATCTGTTATTTTTCTTGAGCACTAACATTTCAGGAAGATCACAAGTGACTCAGGAAGAAAGGAAGACTCAAGACCGGGTAGATTAGGAGTATGAGTCAAATATTGTATTTTTCATTTATTATATTTTTTACTTTATTGAGTCTGGCCACAAAATGCGTAAGAGTAAGAGCAACCATGCACACACACAGGGGGAGAGTTTTTTTTAACTGCAAATTATAAATAAAATTCTTCTCTGTAGATCGTACTGTACGATTTTATTTCGTACTGTACGATCCAAGCTATGTGGACAATTCTGTGAATAGATCGTACTGTACGAAGTATTTCGTACTGTACGATATGTTCAGATCCAAAACCCTAGCCGTGATATAGTTTAAGTAAGTGATTTTGCGTCGTTCGTACTGTACGAACAAGTTCGTACTGTACGATCTGTTTTTAATACTTACTTAAAATTAACCCGTGATTAGTGCATGTAATCCAGGGCTAATGAAAATTTGAACATCGTACTGTACGATAGTAATCGTATCATACGATGAACAGAGACGACATCCGATCGTCCAGACCATCGTCCTGTACGAGTAGTATCTTGTTGGATCGTACCGTACGATATTATATCGTACAGTACGATTTATTTTTGTACTGATCGTACATCTTCGTACCAGGACGACGGCTGTTTGTGAAGATCGTACTGTACGATGTGTAATCGTACTGTACGAACAGTAACGGCTAATTTTGAAATCAGAGGTTTTTGGAGCCCGTTTTTAGATGTCAATCAACTCTTTTTGGGTAAGTATTACAGAGGGGGTGAACGTGGTTAGAGAGGGATTCCAAGGGAGAAAATTCTAGAGAAATTCAAGAGGGTTGAGAGGAAGGAGGAGGTGAGCGTTGTGAGGGAGAAGAGGTGTGAGGGAGATCACACGGTTGCTCCAAGCTTGCTGCATCTTGCTCCTCCTGTGGCCCGAGAAGGATTTGAGGAAGGATCTCCAAGGGAAAGGCTCGTCTTCATCCGTTACCTCGAGGTTCTCTGCCTTCTCCAGGAGGGAGAAAAACGAGAAGGTTCTCTGCCGTCGCCAAGAGGGTGAAAATAGAGTTTGGTTTTCCGCCACGCCGGTTGGTGAAAGGGAGGTTTGTACAGGCTTCTCCGCCTTGCCAAGGGGGGCAAAAGGAGAACTATTTTGATAGTGAAAATCCCGGAGTGGAGGACTCCGGGGAGTGGACGTAGGTCATATTTTGACCGAACCACTATAAAATTCTTGGTGTGTTCTTTCTTTATCATTGCTTACTTTTTGCTTGCACTTTAATCTTGTCATATCTATTGCATGTTTTTTTTGTGAAAGCAAATTTGCATAAATCTTTGTTTTAATATTTCAAAAACAACAAAAAAATTAGAACTCTTGTTTAGGGTTAATTTTATTAATCGAAAGACTTTTACAATTCACCCCCCCTCTTGTCGTTTAGTAATTTCACCGTCGTCCCGGGCCATCGTGGTCCCTGGTCTACTTAGTCAGAGGAGGTAGTCGACCCAACCTGACAGAAGGATCCTTGTCGGCAGCCATGGGTTGCTTCGTCCAAGGGGACCTTGTAGACCTGGGGTTGGATGTTTGTCTAAGGGGACAAATTTGAATCCACCTTAGCTTACAGAGGGATTTGTACCCTATCGTTCATATCCTATTGATTCATATCTCAAGGATTTGATGCCAATAAGGAACTTATTGGCTCCGGCCATAACCGATATTTCGTGGTGCCATTTGGCGGCAAAACCACTCGGTTCAGAGGGCCCCGGGTCATCGTAACCGTTTATCCTGCGGTGCCATTTGGCGGCTAACCGCCGGTTAGATGACACGTACCACGTCCTTACTAGCAAGAGATTGTTTGAGAATGGATCCTAGTGATATTTTCGACTAGGCATTTAGCTCTTTTATGAGCTGAGGTAAATTTTAATTTGTCCGTCCCGACAAACTGTTGCGGAGGGCGGATGATTTTTGCTTTAAGCGTTGATGGATTTATTTCTTTTTTTAAATATTTTTGGATTTTTGGAATTTTGAGATTTTTGTGAAGTTTTTTGGGTTTTTGGATGGAGCTTGGAATACATTTGGATATTTGTGAGACATTTAAAAATATTTGGGAATGGACCCCTCCGGTTGAGATTAGCGTTCAACACGGCCATCATCGGGGTGTTTGGGGTCATTTCCATTTGATTGAACCTTGTTGACTCTATCTACTGGTCGATAGAGGATCGGGTTTCATAGGCTTTGTGCCTTTTGTTCATGAATTTTCTTGATTTTAGGCCTTGAAGGCCTAAAAAGAATGTATTTAAACAAATACACCGTTCGCTACAACCGTGTATTTTGTTAGGTAGTTCGAATCTTGTCGACTTCTATTGATTCGTATAGAAGGATCGGATTCGAACTTGAATTCAGTTGTCAACCCGCGTAGCATCCATAGGCGTCACGTGTGTACCAATAACACGCTCGCCAGGGCCCATGCGGGTTGAGATTGTATTTACCCCTTTGTGTACCTATCTGTATACAAACTAAGGTGCACGTGCAGGGGTACTTTGAAATAATTATAGACGCCTTCTGTCTGCTTGTATGAATGTTGCAGATCCGGTGGCATAGTGTTGTAGGTTTTAGACGCCTTCTGTCTGCTTGTATCAGTGTTGCAGATCCGGTGGCGTGGCACTTTGATGTTGACTCCCCCTTTCTCATTCACCGGGGAAAGATTTTCTGGATTTTGGAGTCAAATACTACTGATCTGGAATGAACTCCTTTTAGGCTCTTCGGCATAGTGGATTTGCTATTTCCGGTGTTTGTGGACACCCGAACTGTTCTCTTCTTAATTATAGAACCAAAAAGAGACTTTGGAATACCATGAAGTTTGGTTCTAATTTGTTCAAATATTTCCCTCCTTTCTGCCAGTGGGTGTCATTTTCGTACATCGGGCTGCTTTTGTACTCGACATACTTAAAGCTCTTGATCACCACTGTCGTAGGTGATATTCGTACTTGTGTCCACAGTGATTCATTGTACTTTCAATACACTGTTGTTATCCACAAGTATCCATTTGCAGGGGATTGCTGCATCTACTACGACCTCCTAAAAATGTTTGTAGAAGACCCATTGCTTCTGCATCATATTCACCCTTTCACCAATCTCGGGTGGTTCTTGATTGTATTTGTTTGTAGATGACGGATCTTTGATTGCTGCATGTGGGTAGTATTCATACATCTTACAACTGTCTGTTGCCTCTTATAGGTGTAGTGCATTGACTTTGTAGGGACTTTTGTATCTACTACGACCTCTAGGAAATATTTGTAGGAGGGCCACTGTCCGTGCATCACATCCACCTTTCACCAATCTCAGGTGGTTTATGATTTCATTTGCTGCAGGGATAGATTTTTTATTGTTCGTATGCTTTGCAACTATATGTTGTTGCTTGCAAGCATATAATTTTGACCTTGTAGAGATTGTTGTAGGAGTTCGTGCATCAATGTCTTGTAATGAACTTTGAGTCACTATTAACCATACACATGTCCTTGTTTGAACTCCCTTGCATAGGATTCAAGCCTTGTCCTTGTATGTGTTTGAATCCAAATCTGAGTTCCAACGTACAAGTTCAAGTCTTTGCTCAAAGTTTTGTTCATCTCATTTGATATCCAAATCAAATGTGAAACTGAGTTCCTTGTTATTCGTAGAAGTTTGGATTCTTCATTGTTCATATTGAGCTTGAATCCAGCTTGAGTTCAGAGTACAAGATTGAATGGTCTTTTATTCATCCCATTTTCAAATTGAGTTCAAGTATGAGTTCACTCGAGTTTGAGTTCTATATTCGGATCCCCTGATGTTACATAGTTCAAGTTCCAAGAACAATTTCAGTGCTTGTTCAAAGTCTTCTGGGATCTTTTGAAGTTCTTGCAAATTCAGTTTCATGTTCAAGTTGATTTGATTTTGATTTCAGTTTGATTTTATTTCATTTGAATTTGGTCTTTAGAAATCATTTGGATTTTGGTTCTGATTTAGGTCCACAAGTCCTCTGTTCTTCGTACAGGTCCTCTGCTCATTTTAGTTTAATTTCTGTGCTCTTCTGTTCAAGTACAGATCTTCTATATTGTTGCCCAAGAAGATTTTCAAATTGTTCAAGTCTTTGTAGATTTCAGTGAAAATTTCGGCAGCACCCCGGCATATCCCCCGTTTGGGGGAAAATTGGGGAGCTGGGCCTTCCCACCACGCTACTAGAGCGTGTATGGTAGGTGTCCGTAGACACCGCGGCCGTACAAAATTTCATCCCACCACGCTACAAGAGCGTGTATGGGGCCTTCAGCAGGACCCGTACCAGAACAGCAGTGATGTACCAGAACAGCAGTGACTCCCCACCACGCTACAAGAGCGTGTATAGGGCTCTCCCTCCAAGTCATATGCCTCGCACCGGGCTCCCTCCTACCGTGCTACAAGAGCGCGTATAGGTGGTTCCCCGGTCCGCTGCAAATGTCAAGAATGGGATTTAGAACATCATACCTTTGCGTAGCAGTCGTCGGTGGTGTCGATGTCGAGGTCGAGGTCGAGAACCGTCCCCACCACGCTACAAGAGCGTGTATAGGGCTTACCCGCCTCGTCGTATGCTTTGCACCGGGCTCCCTCCTACCGTGCTACAAGAGCGCGTATAGGTGGTTCTCCGGTCCGCTGCAAACGTCGAAGACGGGGTTAGAGTTAGAAATTATACCTTGAAGACCCGGCAGTGTAGGCAGTGTCGGCTCGAGGATCAAGGCAAGAGGGGCAAGCATGCTTCTTCTATTTTTTTTTGAATTAATTATAATTTATATTAATTAATTATAAATTATTTAAGGAATTATTTTTTAATTAATTACTTATAATTAATTATAATAAATTAATATAATTAATTAAAATTTATTAAAATTAATTAATATCATTAATTATAATTAATTTGTAATTAATTATAATTAATTAATATTAATTAAATTTTAATAAATTATAATTAATTGAAATTAATTAATGATAATTAATTTTATAAATTATAATTAATTAAGTTAATTCTAATTATAATTAATTATAATTAATTAAATTAATTATAATAATTTAATTAGAACTAAATATAATTAATTATAATAATTATAATTAATTAAAAATAATAACAGTAATTAAACAAAATTAATTAAAATAATTATAATTAAAATTAATTTTAATTAAAAATTAAATAACTCCTCTCCCTCTACCTCTCTGTTCGGCGAAGTTACGGGATTTGGCCGGATTCAGGCTAAATCCAGCCAACGGTTTCAGTGCGTGCGTTAAATCCCGGCGTTAAATCCCAGATTAAGGATTTACGGCTTAAATCCCGCATTTACTAAGTCCCTTAGTTCGGTGGATTTCGGGATTTGGCCGAAGAAGAACGCAAAGGGAGAAAGTTACCTTCACTGTCGGCGAGCTCCGTTCTCACTCCCGATCAAAATGTTGCAACTTCCGGTTCAACAGAAAGGGAAAGTCGTAGAAGGGGCAAAGTCGAACAGCCCGAATGAGTCGAAGAAGCGCGTGTTAGGTAGAAAGTTACCTTTACTTCCAGCGAGCTCCTGTCTTGCTTCCGATCGGAGAGGGGAGGTCGTACAAGGGGCGGCACCGAACAGCCACGAGGAATCGAAGAAGCGACGGGAAGGGAGAAAGTTACCGTCCCAGCAAGTGAGCTCCTTTGCTTGCTTCCGATCAAACTGTCGTAACCTTCGATCGGACAGGAGGCGTCGTCGAAGAAGCGAAGTCGCACAGCTACGTAAGAGTCGGAGAGCGAGAGAGGGATCGCGAGCGTTCGGGAGAGGAGGAAGAAGCGCGAACGAGAGCCCTTCGTGCTCATTTTAACAACGCGGCAGAGTCGTGGGAGATGGGATGTCGATCATGCGAGCGACGTGCGTAGGTCGTGGGATGGCAGCGAGGTACGCACGATTTTTTTCTTTTGTTTTATACGGCGGCAGGTCAACAAAGATAGAGCCTAATCTCCACTAAAGACAAAAAATAAACCCAATCCCTAGTGGAGTCACCAGAAAAATCATATGAATAAATTTAATGATGACTGTATTACTAAAAATATATGTCATATTTCTTTAGAAAAATCCACATAATTAGTGTTAATTATCTCAAAGATTAAACTAACACTACATCATCAATTTGGGGAAAGAAATGATTTATTTTTGTACTCACTCGACATAGGGAATCTAAAACTTATCCTAAAAGGTAACAATCACATTCACCTATCATTTAAGTATGAAATTAAATTAGTATACGCTTTAGTTGACATCAAGAAAGTTTTTCCCCAATCTTAGCAAACTAATATAACGTTTATTTTATATTGGGATATTGGGTTCCTATAGAGGCAATCTCCTAAAGTCAATTACATCTCTGAAGAGAAAACTTTATATTAAAGTGCAGATTAAACTCATTATAAGTTTAACATATAACTAAGTTTCCTTATATATTTTAAATGGCAATTGTTCCCTCAAAAATATTTTTTGTTTTTGTAGAATTTAAAGACATTATATTATTTTTATTATAGAGTTAAGTTGTGTAAATACATATGGGCTTACGTCTACTTGGAATGAGCTATCAGCTAACAACCTAATGCACACACAATCATCTTAGATATAATGCATGATATTGTTAGCTTTATCCTAAGAGAATGAATGAATAGATTAGAATCTAATTCAATGACTCAAGATGAATAATTTGACTTTACATTTAAGTGACACTAATAAGAATACTAACTATAGCTATAATTTTTATCTTATTTAAAATTTTGCCAACATAATGGACCTATAACAACAAAAAATGTGTAGTATCCCCTCATGTGTAATGGGGACCCTTCTACCTTGCTAACAACAAGCATAAAATTTCAAGGCTCTAGCACATGTAATAAAAGTAAAATAAGCATGTATGTATGAATAGATAGGTAAAGGGATTGGTGTCTACGATACCCAATTCTATATCATCCTAGAACTAATATACATATTTCTACAAAAAATGTGTAGCATCCCCTCATGTGTAATAGGGATCCTCCTACCTTACTAACAACAAGCATAAAATTCCAAGGCTCTAGCACACGTAATAGAAGTAAAATAAGCATGTACGTATGAATACATAGGTAAAGGGATTGGTGTCTATGATACCCAATTCTATATCATCCTAGAACTAATATACATATTTCTACAAAGTCCAGAACATGCACACCATAATAAAACTAGGAAAACTACTACCCACTAATGTAAGCTACCACCAATATGAATGTAATATTCAAAATTATGTAAAGAAATGAGAAGATTGTATAAATAAAACATATTTTATTCATTTATTGATTTGAATGTATATAATAGACTCATACTTTATAGGAAAGAAAGGAGTTCATGATCCACCACAACTAATTCGTACTGATCATACCATATGACATGGATCGTACAATATGATATAATTAAATATTGCCTACATTAATCTTATAATTAAGAAATGACTTTGGATTAATTGATCCAGTCAGATCATATAGAATGATTGGACCCAATCGTATTGTACGACCTGATCTTTAAATGGGATGATAATTTATCATCTCCAATCAAATTGGATGATAATCCAAGTTATTTGAACTAATCACACTAGATGATTATCAACTCGTACTAGATGATCATCTCAGTTTATTGAACTAATCATACAATGCCTTTTTCTTTGTACAGTACTAACAGGATTATTTGAACTAGTCTTATTATATTATCAATGGATCGTACTGCATGATCAGAGCAGCCAAAATTGAATTCTAGGTCTTTTTGTGATTCCTTATCTTTAATCACTCTTAGTAGAATCATTTAAAGGCTTTGGCTACTGAGAGTTCTTGATAAAGAGCTTGGAGAAGGTTCTAGGAGAGCATTGGGAAGAAGAAAGGGAGAGCTTGCATTTGAAGGAGAAGAATTTTGAGGGTTCACACGGTTACTCCATGGAAGTGTCTTGCCTTATTTTCTCCAAGTGTATCTCAAGGTTTCTTGGGTGTCTTTGGGGAAACATTCTTCTACTCAAGGGTGTGCTTCTCTTCCATCACTAGAAGGGTGAGAAAGGAGTTCATAGTTCTTTATCATCTCCGAGAGGGAAATTATGGTTCTCTACCATCACCAGGAGCGTGAGAAAGGAGGTCGTGGTTTCTTGCCATCACTAGAAGCATGAGAAAGAATGTCAAGGTTCTCTACCGCACCGTGTCGATGAAAGATTGTAAGGGCTTATTCTCCTACCTATGGAGGCTAATAGAGAGACACTAAAGTTTAGTGCAAAAGTCAGATAAGGGGACTCTATAGAGTGGATGTAGGTCATTATTTGACTAAACCACTATAAAATTCTATGTGCTGATTTTTTTTTTTTTTTTGGAATTTTGGGGCATAAGCCCATATATTACTAGTAAAAACTTCCCATCATAAACAAAGAACAAAAACTTATGAGGGAGAAATGAAAATAAACCCCAACTTTACCACCCTTAAACTTTCAAAACTCAAATAGAGAGCACAAAAATTGTGGTAAATAGCGAAAAAAACCCAAAAACAAGAAATAATGCTTCAACACTAGCCAACAGATCATACTTAAGCTTGCATAATAGATGTACAGAGAATACAACACCAGAGTGGCAGTCCCCGAATTTAGTTGTCCCAGCTGATAGCAAAGCACCGACTGCCAAAAGCAGCACCCCCTTAACATCAAACTGGAAGGCATCACCTGCAGCAAAAATAGAGAGAAAAAAAAAACAGCTCCCGAGCCCAGATGCCTGGACTCAGAAAACTGCAAACTATCGATAGGCCTATCCCTGGTTGCCCATAGACCATCCAAGGGAAGGACAATGGGAGCTTCATCATCGTCCAGGCATGGCAATACATCATTTTCCGAAGGGACATTGTGAAGCAGGGATAGAACAGAGCAAACCAAAACCCCCACGTTATACTTTTCCCAGTAATTCCAACGAGTTTTTCCATTTTAGAATCTTCCCAAATACAGCACTTTTATAATAAAAGCATTAGCAGTGCTGCTGGAGAGCAAGTTCCCATACCTCTTACAATTCCTTTCTTTCCATATATAGTAAACACAGCAGCAAATAGAAAGAAAATACATTTTTTTCACTTCCTGCGTGAAGAAATTATCCCCATTTATCCATTCTAAGAGCTGTAAAATGTTTGGTCTAAGAAGCAGTTTCCTAGCTAGAGGTAAGACCTCTAAAATGATATCATATGAATACGAACATTCAAAAAATAAATGAGAGATAGTTTCAAGGAAAACATGGCATAGACTGAAGGTTTTTGGAATCAAGATGTTTCTTTTGAGCAAGGCATTCGCAGTTTTCAACCCATTTACTAAAGCAAAGCCAAGTAAAGCTAGAATACCTTAAGACATGAGACTGATGCCAAACCTGATTGGACCAAGAGCACCTGGGGATATTAGAATAGAACTCAAATAGGTAATCCGAAAATTTACTGCTAGGTTTGTTCCCCCATGAAAAATAGTGGTTGGTAGCTTTAAGAATGGGAATGCCCTGAATACCATCCCAAACTAGGGAAGGAATTGCAACAGGAAAATCCCAATTATCATTTGAAATGACAACTCTGATGAGGGACTTTGGAGAGGTTGCTTGCAGGACATAAAGACCATCTGAGAAATCCTCAAGCCTACCATTATAGCACCAATGATCCCAGTGGATGGAAATTGGAGCATTGGTAGTAACGCAGAAACTAAATTTGCTCCTAGTAGCAACAACAGTAGCACACACGATTTTCCAGAATTTAGAAGCAGTGGGAGAAGGAGAGCACCAAGGGGATAAGTACCTTGATCGGAGCCAAGAAGAGAAAGGAGATTCCATATTATACATTCTCAAGATTACTGAATAATTAAATGCAAACTGCATTCCACCCAGGGATGGAATACCCAGTCCCCCAAATTGCTTCGGCCTATAAACCTTCTCCCACGATACCATATGGATTTTCTTGGATATCCCAGGATCCCCAAAGAAAAGGAATTTGGAGTATACTTTTTTAAAAGTTTTATAAACTGCCCTAGGTAAAATGGCTCCACGAATCCAGTAGGAAATGGAGTTAAGGATAGTAAATTTTAAGAATTGAGATCTCCCCGCAAAAGAAAGAAGGTTAGCTTTCCAACCAGAGAGTTTTTTTGTAATGCTATATGTCAGAGGCAAGAAATCAGCTAATTTAAACCTGTTGAAGGACAGGGGAATGCCCAAATAGTTAATCTTGTGGCTGATGTTGTGTATTGATAAGGCTTGACAAAGAACCGATTGATTAGCCACATGTCTGGGAAACATAACAAAACTTTTGTCAAGATTCACATGAAGACCTGAGGAGTTAGCAAATTCCTTTAGGATATTGGATAGGGATTTGCAATTATCTAAATTGGCTTCCCCAAAGATAATTACGTCATCAGCGTATAAAAGGTGAGATAGAGAAAAACCATCTATGCAAATCCCTTTGAAGCCTCCCTCATCCAACAATGAGGAGAACGCATCCATCATCAGGCAAAACAGGAATGGACTTAAAGGGAAACCTTGCCTTAAGCCAGCCGAAGTAGAAAAATACCCCTCCAGGGCATCGTTTATAACCACAGAAAACTTTACATCATTAAAACAAGATTTGATCCAGCTAACAAAAAGTGGAGGAAAACCTTTCTGTAACATCTTTGCAATCAAAAATTCTCTAGATACCGTATCGAAAGCTTTCCGAATATCAAGCTTGGCAAAAAAAAAAACTTTTTGCAACCCTTTCTTCTAGTAAGAGCAATAACCTCATTTGCAAGTAGGATATTATCAGTAGATACCCTTGATTTAAAAAAACCAGATTGGTTTTGTTTAACAATCAAAGGCAAAATATGCATAATTTTATTTGATAAGACCTTTGCAATAATTTTATAAAGGGAGTTGCATAAGGCAATAGGTCGGAAGTCAGAAAAGTGCTCAGCCTTGTTATGATTAGGAATAAGAGCCAGTGTAGTTGCCTTAATTCCAGGGGGAGGTAACCTTTAGAAAAAAATGATTTAACAGTAGTACAAACCAAAGGACCCACAATATGCCACCCAGTTTTATAGAAATGAGAAGTAAACCCATCCGGACCAGGGGTAGAGTTAGATTTCCCTTTAAAAATAGCCTTGCGGATTTCCATATGAGAAACCTGTTGAGTAAGGGCCTCAAAGTATACTTCCGGAACAGAAATCCTAATCGGAAAGTTGTCAATATCCAATAAAGATGGAGGAGGTGGATTGAACAAATCTTGATAATGTTGAATAATCCCATTAATAACATCTCCTCTATCAGAGGACGGGTTGGAGGCAAAGAAGTTGACAACAGTTTTAGAATTGCTTTGCCTACTCTTAATTTTGGCATATAAAAAATTAAGATCATCCTCGCCATGTTTTAGCCAATTAACTTTTGCCCGTTGTATAACCTAAGAATCCATAATGTTGGAAATCTGAGAGACTTTAAGATTGACCTTTTTTAGAGCAAAATTAAGAGCAGAATCAGATGGATTGCCATGAATCATGTCAAGAATAAGTGATTGTTGCTTAGTAAGTTCATCTAGGTAAGAATTTATCTTGGAAGAGCTAGCCCAAGATTCCTGTTTAATGCCAAATTTAACTGCTTGAGAGTATGACATAAAAAGGAGAGGGGATTACCATAAATAGGCTTAGAAAAAGACTCCAGAAGAATAAACCAGTACTTATCAAGCTTGGTCCAGTAGTTTTTGAAGAGAAATCTGTGGTGAGAATTAAGCACAATGCCATCTTGCAAGATAAGAGGGTAATGATTAGAGCACGATGGACTTTGAATTGAGCAGAAAGAACGAGGAAAAGCAGCCATCCAAGCATTATTGATTAAAGCCCTATCCAGCTTAATGTGAATAGGGAGATCAGTACATTGGTTGAACAAAGTGAAGAAAGAGCCCATTGTAGAAAGATCACTAAGGCAATTATCAAATATCATATTATTAAAATCCACAAGAGAATCATGTTGAAGAGGAGTGCCACCCAACTTTCTAGAATCATATCTGCAGTAGTTGAAGTCCCCCATCAAAACCCAAGGGGTACTTGATGAGGGAGAAGAATTTGCAATGAAAGCCTACAGGTCCTTCCTCTGAGAGCAACAGTTTGTGGCATATATAATAGAAAGATGAAAAAGATTGGCATAACCAATAGAGATGTAACCAAAGATAAGTTGGGGAGATATAAGAAGTGGAGTAAAGTGAAGCTTATTAGCATTCCATTTTACCCAAATACGCCCCGAGGTAGTAAGATCAAAATTATTGCAGCTGCATTCATTGGAGAATATCGCATGTGACTTTTCGAAGAAAGGGTTGCTCAAAGTAGGTTCGTGAATCCTAGTCTCCAAAATACAAATCATATCAAGTTTAAAGGAATTAACAAGACATTTACAACAAAGGACTTTGTCAGGACGGTTGAACCCTCTAACATTCTATGCCGTAATATTTGGCAAGGACATTAAGAAATGTGGGGGAGAGGGGTCTTTTTGCTCTACTTACCCCTAGCAGATTTTTTCGACACCAAAGATATAGGTGGCTGAGCCTGAGCCTGCACCTTATTCTTACTCGATTTACCTTTAGTTTCCATACTAGCATTGTTGTCTGGGAGCCTGGCCTCCACAGCCTGAGAGCTTAAAATCTCAAATCGGTTGGGTGAGATGACTCCTTCAGGAGAGGCATTTTCAGAGGTGGACGTATTTCCAGAGGAAGTGGAGACAGAGGTGGGAGCCTCATCTAAGGGGGAGTTGAGATTTGGTATGGTGGATGTGGCCACAACCAAAGCAGCTGTGAAAGCAAGAGGATCAGATGGCAATATGTGGTTTGGCTGTGGGACCTCAGAGGGAACTAGATCAAGGACAGGTTTAATGGGTTGAGGAGGGGGTGAGTGAGGTTGGTAATGAAGGGGCTGGCCAATGCAGTTTACGGACAAAGCCTTGGAAGCAGGGGAAGTAGAGATGACTGGAGTAGAGTTAGCCACAGGAGATTGGACCCGTGAAGGTTCAGAAGGCACAGACGTGGGATGAATAGGAAGATAGCTAGGGTGGGAGACGGGTTGAGAAGAAGGCTTTAGCGCCCTGTAACGACTATGACTACGACCCCTGGGATTAATGGTAGTAGTAGGAGCAGTGTCAGAGGAAGGAGGCTTGGAAGGGAAGAAAGAGGAAAGGTGAACAAGGGAATTACAATGTTTGCAAGGTGATGGTCTCCATTCGTATTAAACCTTCAAGGAGACAACGTCCCCGTCCAAGGAAACTTGAATAACATCAAGGTATTTGGCATTGTTATCGACCAGCACACATATGCGAGCATAAGTGAGACGGGTTTTTTTAGTGGTGAGTGTATCAGCTGCAATGGGGATCCCGACCTTACTGGCTATCCTAGAAATTCCCTCAGAGTTCCAGCAAGCCAAGGGAAGGTCATGATTTTTTATCCAAATAGGGACAAAGGAGAGATCTTCCCTCTTTGGTTTGAACTTAGGATGCCACTTTTGAAGTAAAAATGGTTTGCCCAGAATAAACCAAACTCCTCTAAACCACACGGCATCAAGGTCTTCAGCACAGGAAAAATGAAACAAAACGAAACTATCGGTAAGAGATAACATTTGCAGCGCACCTTTGAGGTTCCAAGTTTTATTAACAGCTGCTAGCAAAGCTTCATAAAAAGGACGCCTACCGATGGAGTTGTAACGCCCCGAGATCTAACTTGGAAGAATGTCAATCAATTCGCAACAATTTACCAGAGTTATCTATAAACCATCATTAAGCGATCTAACAAACATCTATAAAATTTAATACTTCAATATATCAGTCGATTCATATCACAAAACATCATGTACAATACTCAGGAACTACACTATCAATACAAGTAGAAAAGCTATCCTGTCCTGAGTACAAAAGAATCATCTATCTATCAAAAGAACTAAACCTGCAGATCTGGATCAATGCCTATCTCCTGCTCCCGAGCCCTGACCTGAAAATATCAACCACATATAATGAGCTTTACAAAGCCCAGCAGGTCATCTAATACCTATAACTGAAATCAAAGCACGGCAATGCTATCAATATGCATGTCAATCTATCAATCCGTATCAGTCAATGGTCAATGAGTCAATGCAGCGGAAATCAATAGTCAATAAAACCAGTCAATGCAGCGGCAGGCAATACGATAAATCAATTCCATCAATCAACTAAATCAATCAACGTCGTCAATCAAATCAATACGATCAAATCAATAGAATCAGTAGAGAAAAGCGATACGAGACAAGGATCTATAAAACAGTCAATGCGGTGAAGAACAGTAGCGACAGTGAATCTATAAGTCTATAGGCAGCAATACGATGAATCTATAAGCAGTAGTCGATGTCCATGCTATCAATGCAGTATCTAGTCATCCATTTCTATATCAATGCTCAATGTCGATGCACGGAAATCAATCAGTGAAATCAATGAAATCGTACGATCTAGTAAATCCAATCAAAGTCGATAAAGCAGGAATCTATAAATCAATGAAATCATAAAGCAATACAGTAAACATGCAATTCAATACTATATACTGAACAAGTACAATCTACTGGCTATGTTGCTGTTGTAGAATCCATATTGCTGTTGTAGATAATACATTGGTTCAATCAAGAAGAGTCGTCACTCTATTGCCCGTCGGCATATTAATTAACTCCTTATAACTCCCAATCGTTATATCAATGATTAATGGTTTAAAGGAAAGCTCGTCGGCCCACCATCCTGTACAGGTATCAATCAATCTTCTACCAATGTTCAACCAGGTTCCACTTGCGATCAGTATCAATAGTCAATTCAATCAATAAGCAATTCAATAGTCGATATTAAAGCAATCATATCAATAATCAATGCATATCAGTTCAATCTATCAATTTCATACAATTCGGGAATCATACGAAAATCGGGCAGCGTAACGGCAGTCGGTCAAATTTACACAAAAATCCTGCAAAAAGACACAATATCCAAATCTTTCCAAATTACAATAGAATATCTATAGCGTCAATACAAGACTATCGATCTATAAAATCCAAATCAAATCAGGTCTCGATTATTTTCTATTCGATTAAAATCACGTATAATCAATTCCGACCGGTAAAATCTTTGTAGAATACAGTCAAATCGTGTACAATAATCATATCTATAACATACTAAAAGTTGTGCGGTGGAAGTTGTGTCAAATCAAAACCATGTCGAAAAGTCGACTACGAAAACACAAAACAGATCATATCTCGGTCAAAACACAAAATCTCTGAAAACAGAAACAGGGTTCGGAGTCCTTACCACGAGATCTACACTTTTCCCAACAGCAGCGTCGGACGAAAAGCGCTCCGCGGTCTCCGAAAATCAACTTTTCTCTTTTCTTCCTTTCTCTTTCTCTCTCTACAAAATATCTGATTTTAAATTTTGATTTTCTCTCTCCTCAAAACGAGCTCATTTCCCTTAAGTAATGCTCATATCGGCCCGGCCGATCGTCTCGATCGTCCTGGACGATCAGACCAAATTCCCATCGTCCTGGGACGATTTTTCAGGACGATAATTACTATTCATAGGCGATAAAAACCCCTACTCACTGACTTGTGCCATCCACTGATCGTCCCGGGACGATACCTCGATCGGCCTGGACGATTTCATCCAGAAATCATTCCAGAAAGCACTCCAGAAATCAGCTATTTTCAATGCACTGATCGGCCTGGACGATCCAAATTTCGTCCTGGCCGATTCTGGGAGGAAAATCCAAATCAGAGAGGAACAGTAAGGAAACGAGATATTACAATCTCCCCACCTTAGAAAAATGTCGTCCCGACATTTCCCTACAGGTGCGAAGCAGAAACAACGATGCAAAACAAATCGATCAAAATCCAAATCCAAAACAAAACTCGTCGAAATCCATACATAACACACAATGCAATCAATCAAATGTCAATATGCAATGTTCATATGTCAATATCAATCGGTTAGTCAAATCAATCTTACCAGTAGAATCTTCTGGTCGTTGCTGATCCTGATGCTGTAAACTCTGTAGACTGTAGATGCGTGGCACCACTGGAGGTCGTGGCGCAACCGTCTCCCTCTGATCTCTGACAGCTCTATCATCCATCCGGTTTGCTGATCTCTCACTGTAGGCCCTCGAGGCAACAGTCCTCTGTTGTCCTGTACCCGTGCCAGAATCAGTCCTTCCATCCAGTCCTTTCTGAGGACAATTTGCTGCTCTGTGTCCTTGCTGTCCACAGTGAAAACACTGTCCCGTCAATAGGTAGCACTGACCTGCATGTCGTCTACCACAATGACTGCACGTGCCAGAACCACCAGATGATACTATCGATGCTGATCGTGACGCAGATCCCGATGTAGATCCCTTCGAACCCTCATACCTGCTTCTCTTCTCTCTATCTCTGGAATCATCTCGTCGTACGTCATCTCTCCTCCTCCTGGTATCCTCGTACCACGATACTGGTGTCGCCAAATCAATTTCTATCAATCGGGCTCGCTCCACTAGTTCAGAAAACTCATGGATCCGGAAAGGTACTAGTGGTTGCCTCAGCTCTCTATTCAATCCGTGCAGAAATCTATAACACTTGTCTTCAGAAGTAGGAATCAAGTGAGCAGCGTACCTCGCAAGTGCAGTAAACTCGGACTCGTACTGCATCACTGACTTGCGACCTTGCTCCAATCTCATGAAAGCTTCCTGCATCTGTCGCTGAGCTGACGGTGGTACAAACCACATCCTGAATACTGTAGTGAACTCATCCCAGGTGATCTCAGCATTGGTCTTCCCCTGGAATTTCTCTCTCTGCTGTCCAATCCACCATCTCTCTGCCTCACTCTCCAACATGAATACTGCCAAAGGTACTTTCCTGTTCCCCGGACACTGCATGCTATCAAAAATCTTTTCTATCCTCATTATCCAATCCTCAGCAGCCTGTGGTCCTACAGCCCCTTTGAACAACGGAGGCTTCAGCTTGTGGAACATCTGTAAATGTCTGTCAACTTCTTCCTCTTTGCTCCCACTCATCTTGCTCTGAGCATCTCCCATAACATGTGCAATCGCAGTCGCTAACTGCATCATACTCTCTGAAGGTACTGGAGATGCGCTGTGTTGCTCATTCGGTACACTGGATTCTGCCGGAGGATCCATATCTTTTCACCTGCACAATTCAAAACGAATGATACACACATGCAATGATGTATGCCAATGAAGCTCTTAAAGCTACCCAATCTACCCAATCTCTCAATCCAAACCTACAACTCTGGTAACAATCCATTCTTCCAATAACATTGCTCTGATACCAACTTGTAACGCCCCGAGATCTAACTTGGAAGAATGTCAATCAATTCGCAACAATTTACCAGAGTTATCTATAAACCATCATTAAGCGATATAACAAACATCTATAAAATTTAATACTTCAATATATCAGTCGATTCATATCACAAAACATCATGTACAATACTCAGGAACTACACTATCAATACAAGTAGAAAAGCTATCCTGTCCTGAGTATCAAAGAATCATCTATCTATCAAAAGAACTAAACCTGCAGATCTGGATCAATGCCTATCTCCTGCTCCCGAGCCCTGACCTGAAAATATCAACCACATATAATGAGCTTTATAAAGCCCAGCAGGTCACCTAATACCTATAACTGAAATCAAAGCACGGCAATGCTATCAATATGCATGTCAATCTATCAATCCGTATCAGTCAATGGTCAATGAGTCAATGCAGCGGAAATCAATAGTCAATAAAACCAGTCAATGCAGCGGCAGGCAATACGATAAATCAATTCCATCAATCAACTAAATCAATCAACGTCGTCAATCAAATCAATACGATCAAATCAATAGAATCAGTAGAGAAAAGCGATACGAGACAAGGATCTATAAAACAGTCAATGCGGTGAAGAACAGTAGCGACAGTGAATCTATAAGTCTATAGGCAGCAATACGATGAATCTATAAGCAGTAGTCGATGTCCATGCTATCAATGCAGTATCTAGTCATCCATTTCTATATCAATGCTCAATGTCGATGCACGGAAATCAATCAGTGAAATCAATCAAATCGTACGATCTAGTAAATCCAATCAAAGTCGATAAAGCAGGAATCTATAAATCAATGAAATCATAAAGCAATACAGTAAACATGCAATTCAATACTATATACTGAACAAGTACAATCTACTGGCTATGTTGCTGTTGTAGAATCCATATTGCTGTTGTAGATAATACATTGGTTCAATCAAGAAGAGTCGTCACTCTATTGCCCGTCGGCATATTAATAAACTCCTTATAACTCCCAATCGTTATATCAATGATCAATGGTTTAAAGGAAAGCTCGTCGGCCCACCATCCTGTACAGGTATCAATCAATCTTCTACCAATGTTCAACCAGGTTCCACTTGCGATCAGTATCAATAGTCAATTCAATCAATAAGCAATTCAATAGTCGATATTAAAGCAATCATATCAATAATCAATGCATATCAGTTCAATCTATCAATTTCATACAATTCGGGAATCATACGAAAATCGGGCAGCGTAACGGCAGTCGGTCAAATTTACACAAAAATCCTGCAAAAAGACACAATATCCAAATCTTTCCAAATTACAATAGAATATCTATAGCGTCAATACAAGACTATCGATCTATAAAATCCAAATCAAATCAGGTCTCGATTATTTTCTATTCGATTAAAATCACGTAGAATCAATTCCGACCGGTAAAATCTTCGTAGAATACAGTCAAATCGTGTACAATAATCATATCTATAACATACTAAAAGTTGTGCGGTGGAAGTTGTGTCAAATCAAAACCATGTCGAAAAGTCGACTACGAAAACACAAAACAGATCATATCTCGGTCAAAACACAAAATCTCTGAAAACAGAAACAGGGTTCGGAGTCCTTACCACGAGATCTACACTTTTCCCAACAGCAGCGTCGGACGAAAAGCGCTCCGCGGTCTCCGAAAATCAACTTTTCTCTTTTCTTCCTTTCTCTTTCTCTCTCTACAAAATATCTGATTTTAAATTTTGATTTTCTCTCTCCTCAAAACGAGCTCATTTCCCTTAAGTAATGCTCATATCGGCCCGGCCGATCGTCTCGATCGTCCTGGACGATCAGACCAAATTCCCATCGTCCTGGGACGATTTTTCAGGACGATAATTACTATTCATAGGCGATAAAAACCCCTACTCACTGACTTGTGCCATCCACTGATCGTCCCGGGACGATACCTCGATCGGCCTGGACGATTTCATCCAGAAATCATTCCAGAAAGCACTCCAGAAATCAGCTATTTTCAATGCACTGATCGGCCTGGACGATCCAAATTTCGTCCTGGCCGATTCTGGGAGGAAAATCCAAATCAGAGAGGAACAGTAAGGAAACGAGATATTACAGGAGTAGCCAACCAAATAGTGTCGCCAATCTTCAGCTCCAAGTGAAAGCTTTTCTCCAGAGAAGGGAATAACTTCAGGTTCAAGTGGATGATGAGAGAAGTGAAATGCTTTAAAGTAATGATCCACCGGAGTAAAAGCTATTATTTATTATTTTAACTCTGGATATATACCTAGAGCTTCTATTGCTATTCTTATTTCTCTTATTCCCAAAAAAGATCAATGCTATTAGTGTTTTGGATTTCATGTCTATTTCTTTATGCAGTGTTTTTTATTAAATTGTAGCTAAAATCTTGGCCAATAGGGTGTTATGCCAAATAATATTCATAAAAGTCAATCTAGATTTATTAAAAAGAAGATTTCCATGAACAAAATCATTCTTGCTACTGAATTACTTAGATATTTTAATTCCTCTTCTAGAGACAAGTAATTTTTGTGCCAAATTAAATATTCACAAGGCTTTTGATACTATCTCCAGAGATTTTTTTTATTTCTAGAATGGTTTAAAAAAGTTTTCCTCATATTTATATCTCCTAGATTAAAGGTTCTATAGATGATGTCTATTTTTCTATTATTCTTAATGGTTCTATGCATGAGTTTTTTTGTTTTTCTTCGGGTATTCAACAAGGTTATGGATGCTCTCTCTCTAATATTCTGGATGATTATTCACATAATAGTAGCTTTGAGCATATTAAAGCAGGTGATTACTCTCTTTCTCATTTTTAAGCGGATGACCTTCATATTTTTGGTAAAGCATTTTTAGAGAATGCGAGCAAACTTAATGATATTTTGGCATATTTATCTTCTATTTCTAGCTTGTTTATTAATCATGAAAAAAGCTCTCTTATAATTTCCAAAGATTCTCATTTAGAAGTGTTATTCATCAATCTCTTGGCATTTGTGTTTCTTTGTATCCTTTAAAATATTTGGGCTTACCCCTTTCTGGTAAGAGGCTTAAAATTTTTTATTTTTAGCCTTGATTTAGTCATATTACGTTACTTTTAGATTGTTGGAAAGCTAAATTGCTTTCATTCACAGGCAAGGTTCAATTCTTGAATTTAATTATTATTAATGATTTCTTATTGGATCAGGGGTATTTTTATGCCTAAATATTTTTTAAAATATATTCGAATGGTGTTTTCTAATTTTCTTTTTCATGGTGAATCTACTATTAGAAAAATTCATATCATTTCTTGGAAAAATGTCCGTAAGCGTAGAGGAGTTGGGGGTCTTGGTATTTTTGATCATGAAGCTCTTTATATTGCATATAGTTGTTCTCTTATATGGAGAGGTATTAATAATATTGGTCATCTGGCTATCCAGATTAAGTTTAATTATATTGCTTTTTGAAAACCTTGGTCTCGAACTATTTCCATTCTTTGAAAAAAAAAAAAATCTCTTTTATTGTGAGGGACATTAAAAGTAAGGTTAAGTTCAATATATTTCCTAATAGTTCTATATCTTTTTATTGGGATCCTTAGTGTTTGGGGAATTCAGTTCATGAGATTGTTGTGTCGAATATATTAAATATGGACTCCACTTTTCATAATTGCAAGTTAGGAGATTGGATTTCTTACTGCTGGAATTTGCCTCTTTCTTTGTCATTGGCAGTTAGTTCTATTGTATCTCAGATCTCTATTCTGATCCACAAGCTTCTAATATTTTCTTGGAATGGAGTTATTCTTCCTTCTTTTCAAATGTTTCATAAATCTTTTTATGATAACTTCAATAAAGTGGATTGATATCCTTTTATTTAGCATAAAAGATATGCTTTGAGGTTCTCTTGTTATGCTTGGATGATTATGTTGACGGAACTTAAAATGACTTATATCCTTATTAAGAGAAATCATAATGTTTCAACTACTTGTATCCATTGTTTAAACACTGAAGAATGTCATAATCGTGTTTTTTTTAATGTGATTTTTCCTTTAGTCTTATTTCTAATTTTTTGCCTAATATATTTCATTTGAAAAGAAAGGAATTCTAAGAGATTTGACAATAAGTTTTCTAGCTCTAATTTTTTGAGTAGTTACATCTTTAAGGATTTATTAGATAAGGTTCCTAACTGGATTTCCTTTCAAAGCATTTAAGGTTTTCTGCCATGATTATTGTTTTTTTTTTGGCGGAGGGTTATTTGGGCTATATGATGATTGGGCGCCTTAGAATTTTTCTTGGATGCTATTTTTTTGAAACCATGTTTTTTATGTAAAAGCTTTGGACGGTCGATTTTTTGCAACCAATAATTGAATTTCTTAATTTGGGCTACTTTTTTAGAATGGCAATTTCTGAAGATTTTCTGCTGCTCGATAAGTTTGAACATTTTTTTGTGATGAAAGGAAGACTTTTTCTATAGATGGCATGCTTCTTCTCTTTGCGGATTGATGGGTTCTTCTCATTTTTTTTTTCCAAAGCTCGGCTCTAAAATCGGACCGGACAACGAACGGAAGAAGGAGAGCTTCACGGTTTGACCGGTCTAACCAGGGTCGAATCGGATACTGTACTAAGTAATAAATATTATTAAAATTTAATAAAATTAACATAATAATAATGTTATAATTTAAAGTATGAGACAAAAAAATAAACTAAAAAAAATTATGAAACATTAAACATATATAATTAAGTAAAAGATTTATTTAAAATCTCACATAAAAGCAAAACAAATCTAAATCTTATAATTATAAGAATTTACACTCATAAAAATATGATAATTTTAAATTAAAATATTTTCATATTTTAAATTTGTTTTTTAATTTATATTTAATTTACATATAACAATATAATTTAATATAAATTATTATTAATTAATGTTACATATTTAATATAAATTTAATTCTAACATAAGTTTATAAATTTAATATAAATTATTCTTATTTTATATTATATGATTAAATATATTTTACATGTTTATGTTGTATACCAAAGTTATTTTATAAATTTATATTTAAAAATATAAGTAAATAGATAAAATTATTAATGATAAATTATTTTTTATAATATATAAAAAAATAAATTTTCATTATTAACTACTAAATAATTATCATTCACATAAAAAATAATTAATTAAAAAATATATATAAAAATAAATTTTATATGCATTATATATGTTATGAACTTATACACACCTCAACTCTTTTCTTTAATCCCACATATCTTGGAAACACTTACTATTATTTATATAGCCTTTTTAGTTTCCTTAAATGAAGAGCTCGCATGAAATGATGGGGCCATGTGAAGATGTTTCATGTTGATTTGAGGGAAAATATTTGAAATAAAAAATGTATTATAATTTAAATTAAATGTTGGATTTGAACAGGCAAGTTTAAAATAACCGGATCCGGTTCCCCAGCGATTCAGACCGGTTTAGTCCAGTTCAATGAAGAAGCGGTTTTAAGACTGAACCGGACCGATTCACAATTGAACCAGTCGAACCTGTCGGTTCAGTCCAAATTTTTAAAGCATTGCTTTTTTCTCCACTTTCAAACTTTCTTTCTTTTTCTTTTGTTGGTTCTTTCTGAACTTGGATTCCTTGTATTTTTGGTTAAGTCCATCTATGGAGTTTTTATTGTCTTTCAATTTTTTTCTAGTTTTCCTTATTTAAGTTTGTAGGTTTTTCTAATTTTTCTTACAATTCATTTGTAACCTTTCATTTTTAAAATGAAATTGGACATATTTGCCCCAATTTTTTAAAAAAAAAAAAAAAAAAAAAAAAAAAAATCTAATTTCCATAGCACAATTGCTCGATTAACATCATCAAAACACTATCATCATCCATCAATACGGTAACATTCTCAACTACCAAAAGAGATTGAAATACAGTTTATACTTTGTAATCTCTGCAACTAACTTTTATAATTTTCTACATTGTAAATTATTACAACTAAAGCCATTGCCAATGATTTTTCTCATTTCCAAAATTTTTATGTTCTTTTCTTCTATATCTTTATATGTGAGATTTTTACGCAAAGCTCAAAAAAGAAAAGAAAATCTTTCAATCTTCACAAATTTTCTATCTCATAACAAAAACACAAATCACTTTACAAACATTGTAAGTAACATGAACTAGTTTTCATGAACTCGACGCTTTTAAAATATAAATGAAACAAGTTCACATTTAAAAATAGCTCTTAATCCCACCCAGGTCCGGGGCTTCAGTCCTTCATTGTTATGTTTCCATGGCCATGCTTGGACAAAATTTATAATCAGCACAAATGAGTATCGTCTAGCAAAAGTCTCAAATCTGTAGTATCTAAATAGCCACAGATGAAACTACAAGAATAGGCAAGTATTATAATGGCAGGTACAATTGTTCATTTAGCAAGTAAACAAAATGCCCAAAGAAAATCAAATGACGTCAGTTGAGACGAGGATGTTGAAGTTGGACGTCATGGTACATTCACTTGCCAGTATCATCATTACTGTTTCTTAACATGCTTAAAGTTGGACCCAAAGCATTCCTTCTCAATGCACTGTAAGACCATGGACCAGTTGAGGTAGTTTTTAAGCTGGACTTTCTTTTATCCAAATCATTTTGCTTCTGAAGCTGAGCTTTCTTCTCGTTCAGGGCCCGGTTTATGACCTCCCAGCCCTCACTAAGCTGATCATTCACTGCAGGATAGGGGAAATAAAAGATGAAGGCAATCGTGGAAGATGCTTGTTGTTCTCATGCTCAAGCTAACATGTTGATTTTACAACAGCCTTAACTGCTAGCATTTAAAAAAAGAAGAAGAAAAAAGTGGTGCAGAGAATTTGAAAATCTGTGATTACTGAAAAAATTGCTCTAAAGTTCTTTCGCTCAACTGTTTTACAAATCATGTTTTGAAGTTAAGGAAATAGTATGAGCGCATTTGTCAGTGCTAAGTTCTTATAAACTAGAAACAAACCTGTATAATCGGAACTATTTTCTATCCTGTTGCTGCTACAAGATGCTGATTCCTGAATATGTACGGCAGCAGCATTCTGACTTTCTATTGGAGTAGTGCTGGGAGTTGTTTCTATAGACTCAGCGGCTTTAAACAACCTCACATCCACAAGAGAAGGGAAATCAATCTGAACAGTAGGCGTTAAAGTAAAACAAATAAACGCTCACGCCATTTAAGAATTAGCACCAAAGAACATTACTATGATTAGGATTACCTCTAGAGTTCCATCTTCTTTATAAAGGCTACTACTTTCTTGCCCTTCATCTAATCTCTCTTCCGATATAAGGGGGTATTCAGGGAGTGGAAGCAGGATAACTTTTGAAGAGCTGCAGTCATATGATGAAACCCTGCCAACCTGAAATAGTAAGTAAAACTCCAGATCACTAAGTTGTTATTTTTGCAAAGAGTGATAATTAAACTAAATATTTACAATCTCCATCAGATCCTATCGCAGCATAAATAAAGTAAATAAGAGAATAAATAACAAAACTAAGATTTTTCTTATTATGATGCATATTAGAAGATTATGCTGGTAGTCATGAATTTTTTTCAACATGTGCAAGGCCGAAATCATACTCGGAAAGTAGAAAGCTGTGGGCACCATGAAGATGATAGTTCAACAACACGGTAGACTAGTACATCACCTTCCTGTAACAAATTCAGATGTCAATTATCCGTGCAGACAGATGTTTCATAGCTCAGGTAAAGACAACTAGCAAGCAAAATAAATTTACTAATTACACCGTTTTTAGTTGTGGAAAAAACAAAAAACGTTAGTGCTCTTCTTTAGTAGGCATGTTAGATCAAATGAAAATATATTCTCTACTAAGCTAAGACATTAAGGTGATATAGAAGAGAAATAACCGTTAGTTCAAGCAAAATGATCAAGTCATGTTTGCATACCTCAGGAAAACGAATAAGGGGCTTGAAGCTCTCAAACTCAAACGGCTGCTTAACTTCCTCAAATTCTTTAGCAACAGAATTTCCACTGCACCCATTAACTGGCTCCACTTGATTAACAATAGACTCTTTATAGGCTTCCACTTCTTCAATAGCGGATTTTTCATTAGAAACTTCAAAAAGCATTTCTTCCTTAGCATCACAATATTTTACATTGCTTAACCAATTTGAAGTATCATCATCCCATTTCTTAAAGGTATCCTCTCGACCCCATTTTTGCCCCTTCTTCTTGCTCGTTGTCCCATTCCACTGAAGAGTTTTCTGGGCCGCAGAGTGATTCATACAATGAAGGTAAGCAGATTATTAATGGCCACATTCAAAAGAAAGCATTAATCAGCCAAAAGATTTCAACTTCAGTAAATAACTAAAAGCATCAAGAGGGTATGAGGAAAACTAGAGCCTGTATTTCCTTAACATATACCACAAAAAAAGTGTGAAAGTACAGATTGCTTAAATGATTAACATATGCCGCAGAGTGATTCATACAATTCTCAAAAGTAGTTTTTTAGTATAAAAAATTTAAATTCAAGAATTTTTTGTACTAAAATGTTGCTTTTAAAAACAGTGAAAATTTTGTCCCAAACGAAGCCATAGAGTTAACAAGGAAAGAAAAGGTTAACGAGTATATCACCACTGACACCTCAGATGGTACAAAAATCACTAATGTTCAAAAAGAAAACATTGAACCCTTTCAACACATGGAAAAAAATTAAGAACAATATCAGCATGGTCATGAGAAACCATAGCAATCATTAGAAATGATAACCCACTTATGTAAATGGCTAAACCTATATTGCACTGATACACCTATTTATGAAGGCGTACTATATCAGATACGTGTCGGACACGATACACGTCCGATACGGCACCAATTTGTGTCGGATACGTCAAAGCCGTTGTCACGACCCGGCATGGTGAGCTCGCATAGGCGAAATGGGAACGGAGGTCGGACGGTAAACTAAACTATCAAATCTCTAAATCTATCTCCATAATATTTGAAAGAGCCACTAAAACATTAATATTTAAAACACATAAACATAATCTCATTAAGATTCATAAAATTACCTTTCTCAAGCGCTCCTCTCCTACACATTTCTATCCCTTCTACTCATTTTTTATTTAAAGTAATTAAACTTGAAATATGTTAACAACTAACAGTAAGCCAAAGCTCAGTAAATAAAATATGACTCTAAACTACAGTAATTCGAGGCAAAATGAGTAATATGCTATATGTCATATTTCATTTAAAACGTAACATAAATTGATTTCTCACAAACATGTCATTAAACATATCATATATCATAAAACCATATCTTTAATATTCATTTCCATATTCATATCAATATTCGTAACTTTCTCATTTTGTATATATTAGAACCATCACATGAGCCACCGTCTAGTACCATAAAGGTACTCATTTACCATTTCTTTTTTCCATGTCCTTTACCATTTTAACATGCACGAGTACAGCGTCCCCAGCTAGTACCATAAGAGGGTGAACTCCATCAATTCAACATGCATAACCAATCACTCAATATAACAATCATATCATCTCATTTCATCTTATTTCTATAACATATGAACTTTGTATAATAATGCCATAAGATATAACATATAAATTATATGATCAATCATTAGACAAATATAACATAATCGTGATCTAAAATGACAAGATTTTATAAACATGTTTGGTCTTTCAAAACATATAACTGGAGAGAAAACAAAGGTATCACTGTAATAAAGAACCATGAGTACTTATTTGAATGTTTCCAAATTTTAATATTTTTTCAAAACCTCAAGCTTTATTATAGACCCCAATACTAGTCTCAGCTTTCATTGCTCAAATAACATTAATAAGATCTTAAACCTTCAACTTAGAGTTCTCAATTCTAAAATAATAACAATGATTCCTATTCTTTTTATTATGTTCTAATCTACTTCCAACATTTCTAAAGAGAGTACATTAATAATCATAACATAAAAGAGTCCTCATGCATTCCAAAATTCCCCTTACTCAACATTAACCTTAATTCATAATCATTAAATAAAGAAATCATTAACATAAATAAATGTCTAATCAAAATTTCTTTTCATTAAGTGACATGAATATCATTACCATAAATCAATGTCATTAATATAAACGAATGTTATTAACATAAATCTTTAATCTATCATTAGCCTAAATTCTTAATTGACATTAATGTAATTATTTTTGGATTTATTAATTTTAAATTTTAGAAAAATATCATTTTGTGTGAAAAATCCAATTTATACCCTTAGAAACCCTCTTAGGACCCTTAGGAACTATATTTGTAAAAGCACTTTATAAAATTTTCAACTTTAGAGAAAAACCCTAATTTTAGAAAGCCAAAAACTTCATTAATCTCCTTATTTTAACATGTCAAATCTTCCCTTTCAATTAAATAAATAATTAGAATTTTCTAAATTTTGAATTTAAATTAGTTAAAATTTTTGGAAAAATAACATTTCATGAGAAACTCAAAATTTCAACATTAGAATATTCCTAAGACCCTTAGAAATAAATTTTGTTAAGAAATTTTCATAAAATAATCAATATTTGGAAAACCCTAAGTTTTAAAACCCTAAATTTTTTTGGGGAAAATTATGTTTCATTGTTAGGAACTCTTCCTCAATCTTCCCTAACAATCTTCTTGAAAAACATCAACTTTTGGAGAAACCCTAGATCCTTCTCATCTAAAAATCTTTGAGAAAAGTGGATAAATAGTAATTCTAATGTATACCATAGCCTTCCCTTAGTCTCCTCTATGCTTTCTACAAATTTCCTCGCCGGAAAAATCGTCGCCGGAGCCGCCGGTCCCCCTCACCCGTCTGCCCAAGCCGTCCGCCTTCTCTTCGTGCGTTCGGGCGGAAATGAAATGGGGACTGAATTCCGAATAGAATTCGGTCCCCTTAAGAGAAAGGAATTTTCATAATACCAATTTTGCCCTCACTTAAATCATCTTGCCTTCAATACTTAATAGGGGTATAATAGGTATTATGAGACTTTTACTAATTTTAATTTCTAAATTAAGCAAAATTAAATATAGGTTTTATATATCAAATCACTCAGAATTTTGTGCAGAATTTTATAAAATTAATTTCATCGAAATCCAACAACTTTAAAATTTTCATTTAAATCTCGTCGAGATCTAAAACTGGCATTTTTCGGGTTTTACAGCCGTATCCAATTAAAATACTAATTAATTTCAAAAGGACATGTGTATCGGATACGCGTGTATGTTGAAAAACAAAAAAAAAAATCTAAAAAAAGATGCGTCATATTTACTTCCGCGGCTGCGTGCGAGGTTATTTCATTTTCGAACCCGCGAGCCATTTACATTGATGGTAGTTTACTAGAAAATATGATATTAGGGCATCAATTATTTTTCATTTGTAATGCTTTGAATTTTTATTCATCTATTAAAAAAATCATGTTATTATAGTTTGTATGTCTTCTTAAATGGAAAAAAAAAGAAGTTTAGCTCTCTTCTGTTATTCAGTAAACATGCTACCAAATCATGCTCTCTTTTGTAGAATTCAAATTTGAATTCATTCCAGCCTGAATTTCGGGAGCAAAAAATACAAATGTTGAACCCTCAACAACTTTGGTGGCTGATGATTGTGTAAAGGGTAATTACACTCATTCTTCCATCCATGAGTCTTCTTCTCCTCCTTCAGCTATTAGTTTGAATTTTACAAAAACTATTCTTAAAAAAGACAAAAAAATTTTAAGAAGAATGTTTCCCCTGGTTCAAAGCATGTTCTATTTAAAGAACTCCAAGCACTGGCCGAGAAGGAAGATGACTGAACACATAGAAGAACGATTCGAGAGGTTCTTCTTCCCTCTTTTCTCTCTAATATGAAGAAGAACTCTACAGTGGATAGCAACAAAAGTGGAATTATTTTGGAGATAGACAATATGATCTTAAAGTTTGGTATAATTATACCAAACTTTTGGAATTTATTTTTGAATTGTTTTTTTACTTTTAGCTTTTATTTTCTTTTCCTTAGTTTAACTTGTTACTTTAAACTTTGCCTAAATGTTTATGAGATCTTTACTATTTCTTATTCTATAATTGGATGGAAACTCTGGGATACTAATCAACTCTCGGGTTGTCTTATATTTTGGTATCCCCTGCATCTCAACAGTTTCAAAATAGGAGATAGTGGATTTCATTACATTTATAATAAGTTTAAATTAACAAAGTTAATTTTAATAAGATCCTTCTTTCTTGTTAAAGAAGGGACCAATTGCTTCTTTTACCTAGTTTGCATTAGGTTAACTCCTTTTTCATTTTAATGCAATTTATGCATTCTCTCAAAAAAAAAAAAAAAAACATAATTCGTGGAATCATGCCACAAAATTCTTATTAGGCAACGAGTTTTAACTCTTCCTTTGACTCAATGCTTACTTTTATATTGATATTATAAGCTAAAAGACTATAAATAATGTTGCTTTCATTTTTTTTTTGTCATTTCAAATATTATGCTTTGATTGATTTCTTAATTTCTATGTATGATTTATAAATTATAATGACGTGTCCGCACCGTATCCGTATCCTCTATTTTCAAGAATTGACATGTCCAGTATCTGAATCGTGTTGTATCCGTGTCACCGTATCCGTATCGGTGCAACATAGGACTAAACCATGAACCCAAATTATAGTAAATCTTGAGTTGCATTAGGCAACCAACCGCAAACTCTTTAAGTTCTGAAGAAGATGATAATGATCAAAGAAGTTGCAAAATAGAGTGGCTATTAGGGCTGCAAATGAACTGAGCGTTCGACGAGCTACTCGTGGCTCGGCTCGATAAGGGCTCGTTTATGTTCGTTTGATAAGGTAAATGAACAAGCTTGAACAATTTTGACAATACTCGATAGCTAAATAAACAACCATGAATACCTTAACGTTCGGTTCGTTTATGTTCACGAACAAGATCGTTTAGAGCTCGTGAACATGCTCATTAAGAAACTCGATTAAAATGCTCGATTATGCTTTATTTAATTAAAAATATATATTATATATTATTTAACTAATTAAGTCTAACATTATGTAATTTTATATCTTAAATTCTTAATTAATTTTAACTGAATTATATATATTTATATTTATGTATACATAAATTACTCCCGCCCTCCCCTCTTAATATATATAAAATAATTTTAGCTAATTTATAGATATAGTACTCCCATTATAACTTAATTAATATCTATATATAACTCTTGTCCGCCGCCACCACTCTCTCTCTCTCTCATCACTTTTGCATTTTTATTCTCATGTGTCTGCTTGCCGCTCTCTCTCTCTCTTCTCCATGGCCACGGAAAAACAAAATAAAATAAAATAAAAAAAAAACACGGTTGTTTAGTGCCACACCGTGAAATACGAGAAGGTTTTGCACTATATAGTGAGCTATGTTGGGAAATAGGTAGACGCGAGGTGGACTGGGGCGGGTTGTGTGTTGCGGGTTGCAGGTTGGCTCGGCTTGTTGAAACGAATCATTCGTTTGAAAGCTCGACGAGCTTATAATTAAACGAGCTCGAAATTGTTCGTGAACCGAATACAAACAATATTTTTTTAAACAAGCTCGAGCTCGAACAACCATTGTCGGAGCTCGACAAGTTTTGAACCGAGCTTGAACACCTCTTGGAAAAACGAGCTCGAACTCGAACATGACTCGGCTTGGCTCGGTTCATTTGCAGCCCTAGTGGCTATGGAGAAATCAATGGATTATGAAAGAAATAAATAAGATGGCTGATGCATACCAGGAAGAACTTCTCCAGCCAAGAACAAAAACAGAGGAAAAACCGAAAATAGAAAGAATGACTAACAAGATTTGAAGACGGAATGCTATTCTCTAGGTTTAAAACCGATTCTGCGAGACTAGAGAGTTGTATATATAGGCACATTCAACATGACAAAGGTGTTAATAAAGAATTTACAAAAAATACCCCTCTTAAAAAAAAACTAAGAACAGGGAAAACTGAAATTTAGGTAAAAGAACCAATATAACAATCTCCAACTTGATCCTCTAATCCAAAAAGAGATGAGGGAAAAAAAACCATCAAGACTTCTCCCTCACCATCCCTAGCAAACCCAAACAAATGATAATATTCTATGGAAGCTGGAGCCTCAATCAAAATATCTGCCGCGTAGTTATGATGAGATTTTCACAATCTCCACAATATTAATTGTAACATCCGCCTTAATAAAATGTAACTTCACGTCTTTCTGCTTAATCCTTTCATGATACAAATAATTTTTTGTGAAAAATACAACACTTCAATTCTCAAAAACTATAAGCACAAATGTAAATACTGGGGGAATGAAAAATTCATAAATCATGTTTTCAACCATGCAAATTCTTTTATGATATTTGATGCAACAATGTATTCAACTTCAGTTATTGATAAGGCCACACTTGGTTGCAAATCGTTTTCCACATAATAATATATTCAAGCAAATTAAACACATAATATGTAAGAGATCTTCAAGTATTACAATATCAAACAAAATCCGAATCTACATGCCTTGTAATCGCTTCATCTCAAAATTTTCACACCTCAACCCCAAAATCATTGTTACATTTAAGTATCTTAACACCCATTGTGTAGCTTTCTAATGACGCCTTCATAGACCAGCCATGAACCTACGTACAAGCCCTCTGTCAGCTAAGGTGAATTCAAATTTGTCCCCTTAGGCAAACATCTAACCCAGGTCTACAAGGTCCCCTTCGACAAAGCAACCCATGGCTGCCGACAAGGATCCTTCTGTCAGGTTGGTTCGACTACCTCCTTTGACTAAGTAGACCAGGGACCACGATGGCCCGGGACGATGGAACCATGGGATCTTAATCGGGTCTATCATCCATTCCCCCACCATCCGCTTTAAGTGCAAGATGGTGAAATTTTCAATTTTAAATATAAAATCTCCAAATCTTCCAATCCTCAAAATTCCCAAAGTCTCCAACTATCTCAATGCTCATGCTGCTACTATACGCCAGATAAAACGTATTTATATGTATCTAATTGACGACTAGCCTTAATCAAAAGTTCCTCTCGTTATTGGGAGGGGTAATTAACTATAGGGGCTTGCGCCTATAGGAAACCAGAACTCAGATCATAAAGTCCTCGCAAAATGAGGGCGAAATCTCTAGGTAGTGTCTTATCTACAAACCCATATGCCATCCAAAATTTACCCCAGAACTTATTCCGTTAAAACTCCCCTCGCCGAAGAAAAAAGCAAATAACAGTGTGGGCAGAGGCTGGGGCAGAATTTTCGGAGCCCACAAAAGTCAACTTAAATTTATCTTCTTAGACCAACATTCACCCCGTCATTAATAAGAGTACACGTTTTAGATATCTTGAATCTATTATTCATAAAGATGGTGAAATAGATGGGGATATTACTAGTAGAATTCAAGTTGGATGGTTGGAGTGGAGAAATGCATCGGGCTTGTTGTGTGATAGAAAAGTCCCCCTCAAACTTAAGAGAAGTTCTATAAGATGGTGGTGAGACTTGCAACGCTTTATGGTGCCGAATGTTGGACATTAAAAGAGAAGCATAATGCTAAGTTAAGTGTTGCAGAGATGAGGATGCTTAAGTGGATGAGTGGCTTTACCCTTACGAATAGGATAAAAATGAGCATATAAGTGAAAAGGTTGGAGTAGGGCCAGTGGAAGATAAGATTAGAGAGTTTCCTTAGATGTTTTGGTCGCATAAAACGGCGGCCTTCCGATGACCCGGTTAATAAAGTAGAGGTATTAAATTTGACATATATTAAGAAAGCTACAGGTAGACCTAAAAAGACTTAATTAACAAATATTAGAAATGATCATTCTTTGTTAGATTTAAACAATAATTTGACTTTTAACATGACACAATAGAGAAAAAGGATTCATATAGCTGACCCCACGTAATGGGACAAAGGATTAATGCTGTTTTTGCAAACAAACATTCACCCTAGAGCTACAAGATCCTCTTGGACGATGCAATCAATGGCTTCTGACAATCATTCCTCGATTATGATGTGTCAAAAATCTCCATTGACTAAATAGATTGGGATTCATGATACCCTAAGACATTAGAACCATAAGATCTTGATTGGATTTGTCATTATTCAATATTAGGCTTTACATTTTAGAATATTTTTTTTAAGTTAACCTTTTGAATTTAGAATGTTGGGACTTATATTCCAACAATACATGTTAAAGGAAATGCCTAGAAGGTGAGGGCTTATGATGTGATTGAAATCAATATTTGCCTCAGCTCCTAAAACTAATGTGAGGACTACAGAGCGGTAAAGCTTCAAACCTAAGTCTAACGGAATGCAAGGGACTTACAAACTATAACTCACATGAGGCATAGCCAACCCGGCATATGAATTTATTGCCCTGCCTTGAAAGGGCTACCGGGTAATCCACCATGTATCTTTTAAAACTATGACATCTAATCTCAATGCTTATGAAGAGTAGGAAATGCTTATTTTGATTTAGAGGATTGGACTTATAGCTTAACTTTGAGGCCATGATATCTGGCTATGAAGGGTATGCAAAATGCTGACTCATAGATACAAATTTTTTGTTATCTTATCTTTAAATGAAGGCTTTTCTATATAAGACTCATTAGGCTATGCATGATCAATTTAAGTTTTGGAAAACTTGGCTCCATGAAGGGAGCCATGTAATTTTTTTTTTATTTGAAAGGCATGGAACCTAGATATGATTTTAGATTGCATACATTTTAATAGGTATAAATCTTAATTTTTTCCTAAGAATTTACCGCATCAAATATGTCCAGGCCACCCCCAAGCAAAATAAGAGAAGAAACCTAAGAAAAAAACATATTTTTCTATTACTCAATCAAGTAAACAAATTAACGAATGCTTTCATATATAAATCAACCAAAACAAAAGTGTAAATAATGTCCCAGTTATTACAATAAAATTTGGCAGCTGAGTTTCCTGCCACTATAAAATCCAGTTAAATTATTACAAACTCTACTTGCGGGGGTCTTAAAGTTTTAGCTTTTGAATAGACCTTAGGCTTCGCCTTCAATAGACACATCCTCTTAATCCACCTCTCCTTTAACGGAACCCCACAAGTCTAACACACAGTTCTTAAATCTAACAAATACATGAAAAAGACTCAAAATCTACAAGATAAAGGATTAAGAGCAGTTTATATATAAAGCATGAAAATTACACATCCAGAATCACTTGGCACTTGAAGTGTCAAGCCCCTACTTCTACATGTTGGTCACATATCTTGAGGGGTTTTAAGTAGCACCTATCATGCAAGTATTTTAATTTATAATTTATTGCGCCCCTTTTTTAGACATGGTCACCTACAATAAAAGCATGTATATATCTATGTTAAACACTTAAGGGAAAGTGCCACAACATAAACAATCCAATATTCATGACACTATAACATCAAACACATGCACACACAAAATCCTAATCTTAGCATGCCTAAGAGGTTGTGCATTTAAGTTTGTGAGGCATGTGTGACATGTCACACTATGAAAGGTGTTTCAATTAGAGTTTGGATCTACGGGAGAGATATATAATATTAGCTTTTGGGTAAGATGTTGGATGACTCTCTCAGCTTTTGGAGCTAGGGTGAGGAAGATTTCCTACAACTTAGAGGTTGTAGGAGAAGAGATGAAACCTACATCTTTGAGGCTAAAAAGAGGATAGGAAGATATCTAACACTTAGATTTCATAGCTTTTGGAACAAGAGAAAGGAGGATGTAGGAATCCAACATATAGCTTTGAGGCTAAATATTGGAGAGCTCTCCTTAGCTTTTGGAGTTAAAGAGAGAGATTTCCTACGACTTTGGAAGTTGTACGAGAAAGAGAAGAAACCTATAGCTTTTGAGCTAGGGTAAGAAATTTTCCAGGGCTTTTGGAGACCATAGAAGTGAAGAGAGATTTGTATCTTTGAGACTACAAATCAATAGAAATTCTTTAGACTTTTGGGGTGTCCAAAGAGAGGATTTTACCTTTCCAATTGGGGTTGGATGGATAAATTGGAGATAAGACTTTGATTCATATACTTGAGTAGAATTATTTGTTGATTTTGGTTAAAAAAATAGATGATTTGCAGTAGGTTTGATTCACTTCACAGGAACCAAGTGAATGGGGAAGTTTCCTACAACTTGTGTTGTAGAAAGAGAAATTTCTTTACAATTTTTGAATTGTAGAAAAAGGAGAAAATGCAACTTATTCGTTGCAAATTCATGAATGTTTTTCGAATATTTGGTGTTCAAAGATGTCTACATTCTCCTAATTTGGGATTAGAAGAATGATGAGATTTCCTACAACTTTTCAGTTAGAGTGAGGGAAGGAACATGCAATTTATGGTTTACAAATCCATGAATAATTTCCTTATACATTTGATGTTTAAAGGGAAGTATTCAAATTCCTAATTTGAGGCTAGGCAAATGAGGGATTTTCTACAATTTTGGTTTTGCAGAATATAGAAAGAGAGAATGTAGCTTATAGACTACAAATCCATGAATGTTCTTTGAACATATGGTGTTCAAAGAGATATATTCATTTGCACAATTTGGAGTCAAGCAAATGGAGTGTTGGATGTTCCCCAACAATTTTGAGTTGTAGAAGGGAAGAATAACATGCAACTTGGAGGTTGCAAATTGGAAGTTCTTTGAACTTTTGGCATTCAAAGAAGGAATCCATTTGCTTGACTTAAACTAGGCAAATGACATGATAAATCATTAGTCACTGATGAGGGATTAGACTGCTAAGTATAGGTAAGTAAATATAGAAGGGTGATGTGTAGGTTTAATTTCACATCACCATGAAGGATTTTTTGGACTCTTGGGTGTCCAAAGAATGGAGTTTGCCCATCCAACCTGCTTGGAAAAATGAAGAAGAGATAGGAAGTTGATTTCTCATGCCTGGCCAATACCCTCATAAACTCTCCAAAAGTCTTTCGGAAACTTTTATTTGAGTTTAGGGAAAAGCACCAAGTAATGGTGTTGGAGACTCTCCTATGGCTTTTGAGCTAAGGAAGGCATGAGATTTCCTACAATTTTTTAATTTGTAGGAAAGAAGGGAGAAAATGCAAGTTATAGGTTGCAAATTCATAAAGATCCTTTGAATATTTTATGGTTAGAGGGAGGTTTTCATTTGCTTAATTTGTAGCTAAGCAAATGAAAGAGGAGAACTCAAGATTTGGTCTTAGGTTCAAGTGTTTTACAACATTGTGTATTTAGAATTTTAGAGAAATCCATAATACAAGACATGAGGAGGATTGGTAGTAAATCCTAAGGGATGATAGGAGTCATGCAATGAAATATTTGAAGCATTTAGGAGATTCCAAATATCATCCATGAGAGGGAAAGATAGAGGTATATTTGTTGATTTTATGTTTCCAACAAATAAGAGATGAAAGAACTTGGAGTTTGGTTCCAAGTTCAAGAGCTCATAGCATGTATATAGGATTTTAGGGAAATCCAAGATGATTATTTGTTGATTTTATCTCAACAGATAAGGGATGGATGATAGAGCTTAATATGACAATTGGAATCTTGAGGAGGCTCATAAAGTCATGCATGAGAGAAGATAGATGGTTGTTTATTGATTTTGTGCTTCAACAAACAACAGATTGAATGAAACTAAGGCTTCGTTTGGGACGGCTTTTTTATTGCTTTCTAAAACGGAGTTTTAGTACAAATTTTTTTATTTTTGTACTAAAACTCCGTTTTGGAAAGCAATGAAAAAGCCGTCCCAAACGAAGCCTAAGATTTTGATCCTAAGGTCATACAATTCATGTAATAAAATGTCTAGAGCATTGGGAAGGCTTCGAAACATCACACATGAATGAATGGAGCATCTAGGAGAAAGCACTTACTAAATGCAAGAATTCGCTTAATAGAAACTTAAAAAATTAAATTAGCATATTCTATCAACATTGCAAACTTTAAAATTTTTGATAAATTAGAGCAACTCCCTAACCATTGTTTCTATGCAATGTGATTTTGCATGTGTCAAAGATAACCTCAATTAATTATTCTATCATGGGTTCCATAATATAAACCTTTCAAGGTCTATGCAAGATCCATGATGAGTCACAAAGTTTCTAAATTAATTAAATCCCTCTCTAACATTTCCAAAATAATAAAGGCTCTCAAGTGCAAAGGACAAATAAAATGCAACTTCCCACACTTGAAACATATGCATCGACATTTCTTTTAGAAGTAGATAACAAGGTGAGCTTATGGTTTGATCGTAGGTGACGGCTAGGGGGGACAACATTAATGTATTTCATGCAAGATAGAGGGGGGACAACATTAATGTATTTCATGCAAGATAGAGTGCATTGGACACAAGCCCGATGACTCAGTACCTTGCCGCCATCCTTTTCGCTCTCACATGAGTGCAAATCATGAGAAATTACTAGATTTTGATGACTTAAAATCTGGATAGCGAAATACAAGGGATTTCCTTGGGTTTGGAAGTTAAAACATGAGATTCTACAGACCTATAGGGTTTGAACGTCAAAGACAACCAATAGGCCAATAGACTTAGGTTTCACTAAGTTTTGGTAGCTTTACCTCGTCGGGTTATCACAGCGCTAACCACACTCAACCTGTCTTGTCAAAAAGCGAGAAAACATGAAGAAAGTTATTGACCAAGAAGCTCTGAACGTCACCGCTATTGTCCAAGCTGCTTCGGGTGGTGGAAGGAGTAAGAAGAATCTGTTGTCTTCTTTTGAAAGGCTCTAGATGGTTGAAGAAGAAAGGAGCTCCAACTACATGACTGGTTTGGTCGTTTGATCACCTATGTCACACACAAAACCCTCGATTCCTTGTCTTCTATAAGGTCGGGTGCATGAAACACCTCCGACTTCTCCTTGGCCCCATCTCCGAGTTAGATTTGATGCACACAGGCAGAAAGAAAACTTCTAGGAGGCTCAACCGACCCCTAGGATCGCAAACAACATGTCCGACCCTTCCTCTTATCGACTAGACGCGTGAATCTCATGTAGAGGTGGAGTCTCCCGCTAACTCATGACTAGGTCGGACACACAAAAGCAGAAGGCTGGCCGAACAAAACTCCAAAGTCGCTCGCCACCTACATAAGCACGCACGAAGCCGTTCATTCTCTCCCTTGATTGCTCTATCCGGGTAGAAATTATTCTGTGCGAACTCCGAACATAGAGCTACGTCTAGACGCCAATAAAATTGTTACACGTGATTTGCCTATGTGGAAGATGCCGATGTGGATAGTCCACTTAGACTATTGACCCGAGTTTAATGTCTTGTCAGCTCGACCAACACCCACCCACCCGCCTAGAGTAAGGAAAAAAGGTGAAATAGCAGAAAATTTTCATATTTCAAAGCGCCTATTCAGTTATCAATGTCCGGCATTAGCAGTTCTCCAAAGTTCCTGCAAAAAAATCTCCTTGCAACTTCCAGCATTCTCTTCTATCAGTTCTTGCACAAATGAAGTCTCTTGAAAAAAAAAGGTTGGCTTGTTGCTTGTGTTCTTAACTGCGAGTTTACGCATAATAATTACATTTTTATTGCGTAAAATTGATTAATTTTTTCTTTACACATGTACTCCGTAATAACTGCGCTTATTTTGCGTACAACAAATTGATCGTTTTCGACTCTCTATAGTGTATTAATGTTTTATAACTGCATAATTATTTGCTGATATTTATTTCCCAGTGTATTTTCTCGGTACTCTGCATATTTGCTGAAACCTAAAACACTAACATTTTAACATAAATACTATGGATAATAAAAACAATAAACAAGTAAACACACAAAAACCTCAAAAAACAAAAAACATTTAGAATATGAAAAGATTAGTGATTTCTTACATTCTGCGTACCTTCTGTGTATCTTCTGCGTATCTTCTTATTTTCTTAATTTACGTAGATTTACGTCTGTCCTATCTCTTACTGATGCTATGTTTCAACATTCTGAAAAATCTGCGATAAGTTTGTGGAGATAATTTCTGCTGATGTTGAGGACAACTTGAAGAGATTATATATCTACCAATTTCTTAAATTTCATGGATTCAAGCAAAATGCCCCACTTATTTACGAACTGCTGACAATATGAAAAGTTTCAAAGCAATATTTTATTATAAAGGGTCATATTATTTCTTTTACTACTGATGAAGTGACCCTTCTTACTGGTCTGTCAAAAAGAGGTAAAGATATTTTTTGGCTTACCTTGCCACTTACAGGAGTCACATCAACTGATATAAAGGATTAAATACTGGAGTTGATTATACATAGCCCCGCAGAGACTATGTTCAAAACAATTATTATGTATTTATATTCAAATTTAATTTTCCAACTTAGTAACTTCAAAACTCTTATGTTTTTACATATAATATCAAATAATGTATATGCGTTTTTATCAATTAATTGGGCGTGATCGATTAGAGAATTTTTTGTTGAAGAGTTTATTAAGGTATCTACCAAGATTTCAAGGAACAAGCAACAAGATACATGAATTGTTTTATGCCTCTGCTAATTGTGAGTGTTACAATCATTTTAACTTTTATTTAATTTGACTAATTCATTTGTTAAAATAAACTTTGATCTTATGCAGGTTTGGTTCCTGGAGCACAATTTCTGATGTAGGCAAGGGGGGGGGGGGTCAAATCAAATCCTAATATTTGATTTTTGACTTCCCTAGCTCATTAATGTCTAGTGAAAGATTAGCTCATTATGAGCTGATTTTTAGTTATAAAATTAATGATTGGGAGCTAGATTTGATGAGTGGAACTTGTTCTTTCATATTCTTCTTGAATTGGGGCTGCTGCAGTTCTTCTTCTCTGGTTTTCTCTCCCACGGTCTGCTGCTCTCTTCGGGATTGTTGCTGCCTCTTCGGGTGGCTGCCTGCTTTACTGCTATGGCACCTTTTTGACCGTGATTTGAATTCCCTGTTGGAACTGTAATTTGCCTCTTGGTTTCCTGTGCTGAAACCGTGGCTTTTGCTTTGTTCCTGGCTGATTCCGTGGCTTTATTCTGCTTGGATTTTTGATGTGTCTCTTGGGATTTTAGCAGGGAAGGCTTTTGGCCTTTCATTTCTATATGGGGAATTGAAGAGGTTTTGGGGCTGTTTTGGGACATATTTTTGGATAGTTTTTGGGATTGATTTGGTGGCTGTTTGGGGAGAATTTCAAGAGGTTTTTTACTGTTTTCTGTGCAGTTTTCTACTGCAGTTTTTGGGTGTCTTTTAGCCTTCTTCTTGGTGTCTTTTAACCTTCCATATTCCCAAATATTTGGGCTGTTTGGCTACCCTTTTTGTGCCTATAAATAATGTTGTTTGTGGCTGTTTTAGAGAGAATATATATGTGAGTTATTTTTGGAGACAAAACGTGAGAGGTTTTTAATGGAAAAAGCTTGAGAGCTTTGTTCTACTTCTTCTTCTACTTCTATGAAAATCTTGCGAGCTCTTTCCAACCTTCGTCTTGACTTCTAGCCTCTTTCTTCTATCCGCAAGTTTCATTCCACCTGTATCCTTCTTCTCAAGGCAAAGCAACTTTAGGAGTTTATGTTTATGATTGTGTAAGCGTCGTTTGTTCGAGTCAAAAGTTGTAAGTCTTGTTTTGTAAGTGTCCAAGTTGTAAGAGTCAAGTTTGTAAGTCATTTTATATTATGAAGTAAAATTGTTGTTTTTAGTTTATTTGTCTATTTTATTTCTTTATTTTGTTCGTAGAAAGAGTCTCTTTTTGTGATAAAAAATTTGGGGCCCTCTCCCAAATTTTTGATTACATCAATTTGGTATCAGAGCAAGTTTAGGTAGTCCTAGGTTTTGTTTTAGTTTGTCAAATGTAAGTCTTTTGAGTCTTGAGAGTCTTATGAGTCCGTTTAGTAAGTTTTGTGAGTCTTGGTGTCTCTTGATGCAACGCCTTCAGAAAACAAAGCTAACTCATCGGAAGATGAGTTCTTCAAGAAGGGGAGTTTGATGTAGGCAAGGGGGGGGGGTCAAATCAAATCCTAATATTTGATTTTTAACTTCCCTAGCTCATTAATGTCTAGTGAAAGATTAGCTCATTATGAGCTGATTTTTAGTTATAAAATTAATGATTGGGAGCTAGATTTGATGAGTGGAACTTGTTCTTTCATATTCTTCTTGAATTGGGGCTGCTACAGTTCTTCTTCTCTGGTTTTCTCTCCCACGGTCTGCTACTCTCTTCGGGATTGTTGCTGCCTCTTCGGGTGGCTGCCTGCTTTACTGCTATGGCTCGTTTTTTACCGTGATTTGAATTCCCTGTTGGAACTGTAATTTGCCTCCTGGTTTCCTGTGCTGAAACCGTGGCTTTTGCTTTGTTCCTGGCTGATTCCGTGGCTTTATTCTGCTTGGATTTTTGATCTGTCTCTTGGGATTTCAACAGGGAAGGCTTTTGGCCTTTCATTTCTATATGGGGAATTGAAGAGGTTTTGGGGCTGTTTTGGGACATATTTTTGGACAGTTTTTGGGATTGATTTGGTGGCTGTTTGGGGAGAATTTCAAGAGGTTTTTTACTGTTTTCTGTGCAGTTTTCTACTGCAGTTTTTGGGTGTCTTTTAGCCTTCTTCTTGGTGTCTTTTAACCTTCCATATTCCCAAATATTTGGGCTGCTGGCTACCCTTTTTGTGCCTATAAATAATGTTGTTTGTGGCTGTTTTAGAGAGAATATATATGTGAGTTATTTTTGGAGACAAAACCTGAGAGGTTTTTATTGGAAAAAGCTTGAGAGCTTTGTTCTACTTCTTCTTCTACTTCTATGAAAATCTTGCGAGCTCTTTCCAACCTTCGTCTTGACTTCTAGCCTCTTTCTTCTATCCGCAAGTTTCATTCCACCTGTATCCTTCTTCTCAAGGCAAAGCAACTTTAGGAGTTTATGTTTATGATTGTGTAAGCGTCGTTTGTTCGAGTCAAGAGTTGTAAGTCTTGTTTTGTAAGTGTCCAAGTTGTAAGAGTCAAGTTTGTAAGTCATTTTATATTATGAAGTAAAATTGTTGTTTTTAGTTTATTTGTCTATTTTATGTCTTTATTTTGTTCGTAGAAAGAGTCTCTTTTTGTGATCAAAAATTTGGGGCCCTCTCCCAAATTTTTGATTACATCAATTTCATTTATGCCCCTAAGTACCCTGAAAAAAGGCCATGTTTCCTTCGATGGGCCAATGACAATGTATATAATACTGAGAAGACCACTAATTTATTTATTAATTAAAAAAAAATTGGTATATAAGCAGATTTGTCATGTGAGGGATTGTGACTTTTGGCGATCAAATCATTAATAAGTGTACACGTTTTAGATATCTTGGATATATTGTTCAGAGTGATGGTGAAATAGATGGGGATATTATCAGCAGAATTCAAGTTGGATGGTTGAAATAAAGGAATGCATCGGGCTTGTTGTGTGATAGAAAAGTACCCCTCAAGCTTAAGGGAAAATTCTATAAGATGGTGGTGAGGCCTACATGCTTTATGGTGCCAAATGTTGGCCATTAAAAGAGAAGCATAATACTAAGAAAAATGTGATAGAGATGAGCATGCTCAGGTGGATGAGTGGCTTTACCCTTAGAGATAGGATACGAAATGAGCATATACGTAAAAAGGTTGGAGTAGCTCCAGTACAAGATAAGATTAGAGAGAGTCGCCTTAGATGGTTTGGTCACATAAAACGACAGCCTCCCGATGACCAGGTTAGGAGAGTAGAGGTATTAGATTTGGTATATGTTAAGAAAGGTCGAGGCATACCTAAAAAGACTTTGTTAGAAAATAGTATGAATGACTTTTCTTTATTAGATTTAAATGAGAATTTGACTTTTAATAGGACACAATGAAAAAAAAGGATTCATGTAGCCGACTCCACGTAGTGGGATAAAGGGTTGATATTGTTGTTGTTGTTGTTGTATGCAGATTTGTCATGCATTAAATTTCAATAAGTACATCTAAGAAGAATATGGATTTGCTAACGAATTAATTTTTTACATATTTTTGATGTCCTCCAGGAAGATACCTAGGAGGAAGCTTAATCTACTGGGCATCCAAAAATATCTATCAAGCCATGATTCTCCCAATCAAACCCCCACTCCTAAACAGCTTTTCCGCCCCCAATCTCCCCAGCAACCCCAACCCCAATCACCTAAGCTACCACACTTTCCATTTTTAACTCAATCATTTAATTTTCTCCATGAGAAAATAATCAAAGGAGTCCAGGATACCTGCACTATCCTCTTCCATAAATTTGAAGGTAGACTGAGCAGGATGTTTGGGCAACTAGCTCAAAGAGTGGAATCAATTGATGACAAGCTCTACAATTGTATTACTCACGGCACTCTCTCCCCTGAGCAACAAATTGCTCCCTCCTCATACTGCAAGCACCCAATGCAAAATAAAGTGATATCTTCCGAGCATACCAAGATCCAAGCCCAGACGAGACCAAATCCCCAGACAAAACCAAAGCTCCAGAGCAGTCCAAATCCCCAGAGCGGTCCAATCCTGCCCAAGCTTTTAATGAGAAAGAAGCAAGCCATAATTCTTCCACACCAGACCATTATTTCTTCTACCTGTTCCCTCCACCAAGAGTTTTCAGCACCTTCGGCCTCCTGTTCTTTCCATGGGGCCATCTTCTTCCACACTTTCAGCACCTAAGGATGGCAACTTCCTTTCATCTTCAAGCATCAAGAACTGGGTCATACATCTGTTGCATTCAATAAACATGACTGTTACGTGTCTATTCAAACGACACTTCTAATTGCAATTCTTTCAAGATTGCATCAGGTTCTCCATTCACATGATTTTTATTGTTGTTTTCCTTATTTCAAAAGACATCAATCTACTAGTTTATTTTTCTTCGTAAAATGGTACCAGTTCTTGTTAACAAGAACAAACTTCTTGCACCATTTCCAACAACCCTCAAAAACAATAATCATGAAAATATTGATTTGGCAGAAGCTCTCTATGCAATGCAAACAATTTAAGACTTGAAATTTTTCGAAATAAAAAAATCTCTCCAAAAAGTTGATGCTCAGTTTGCATCCACTGGCACATCCCTAAAATAGTTTCATCCTTTCATGGACTTTGCACTGATAATGGCCACTATGAATTTCTCGTTATGCCTTTTGGTTTAACAAATGCTCGTTCAACCCTTCAGGCTTTAATGAATCAAATTTTCATTCTCATCATTGTAAATTCGTTATAATGTTTTTTAACAACATTCTTATATTTAGTCCTACTCTAGATCTTCATTTTAATCACCTTTAATTGGTTTTTTAAATGCTTACAGACAAATTACCTATTTTTCAAGCTTAACAAATACAAATGTCAATTTTGTTAGTTCCTTCATCCTTACATCCTTACATGGCCAATTCCTTCATCCTTAACATCATCTTCACTTCTTTTTAGGCTTGATAGGACATTACAGACGGTTTAAATCAAATTATGCTTTCATTACCTCTCCATTAACTAATCTTCTCAAGAAAGATTACTTCAAATGGGATGCCTCAACTTCAACCGTCTTTTACAATCTCAAATTAATTATGACAACCGCCTCAGCCTTAGCTTTACCTGATTTCACAAAAACCTTTATTCTTAAAATCGATGCTTCCAACATTGATATTGGAAGCAATTTTGTTACAAAATAATCATTTATCTCTTTATTTACTAAGAAATTAAGCAATAAGCTATCTAAATCTTCCACTTATCTAAAGGAGTTATATGTTATTCCTGAAGCAGTTTGCATATAGCATCAATAATTATTAGATAAAGAATTCATTTTACGCACCAATCATAAAAGTTTATTTGAACTACAAACTCAAGTTATTCAAACTCCTAATCAACAATATTATTTTCACAAGCTTTAAGAATTTAATTTCACTATTAAATATAAAAGTTTATGTGAACTACAAACTCAAGTTATTCGAACTACTAATCAACAATATTATTTTCACAAGCTTTAAGAATTTAATTTCACTATTAAATATAAAACCAAAATAACAAACATAGTTGCTAATTCCTTATTCAGACTGCCTAAAGATACTCCACTTCATCATCATTTTCATTATTTACACATTTTTTGTTTTTCTTTAATCAATGATTTAGAAAAGGAGCCTCTTCATTCTCTAGATATTATTTATATAACTTGACTTTCCAACAGTAAACTTCCTCGTGCAGATTATCAATTCCGTGATAACATTCTTTATTACAAATATCATATTTCTATCAGTAAAGATTCCTCCCTCAAACAACAAATCCTCATAGAATTTCATCCCACACCTCTTGCAGGTCATCAAGGTGTTCTTAAAACCATCAAACGAATATGTGCAAATTTTTCTTCATTAAGACGTTTTTGGCTTTTGTTAGCAAATATCATACTAGCCTGTAAATCAAATTATCTACCTTTCCTCCTATTGGACTCATTTTTCCTCTACAAGTACCATTCAAAATTTGCGAAGATTTGTCTATGGACTTATTACCATTCTACCTAATTCTAAAGGCTATACTACCATCTCGATAGTCAATGATCGCTTATCAAAATATGCCCATTTTGGTCATTTGCCTACAGCATATTCCACTTCTAAAGTACTGATCTTTTTGCAAATGTGATTGTTAGATTATAAGGTTTTTCAAAAACTATCATGTTTGATAGGTATAGTATTTTTTAAGTAATATTTGGCATCATCTTTTTGATTTATGTGGTACCACACTCCATTATACTCATACTCGTCAATGGAGAATGGCATGTCACGGCACAAAGTAACACACGGCATGCGTGCGCATATTGAACACGGTGAAAAATAAAAAAAAAAAAAGTATAAAAAATAGGCATTAATATGAAATATCGTTAAGCTTAAAGATAAACTATCATAATAATGAAAGAAACTAAAGTCAAACATAAGTTAAAGTAAACAACACCTTAATCTCTCATAATTCAAAATATTACAATCATTTTTAAAACATAATGATTTTAATAATTTAATCTACTTTGATAGTAACACTTTGGAAATGGAGAGCTCCTAGGCCATACGCCAACCATAAATTAGCTGAAAGAAATAAAATTTTTATTTTCTATTTTTGTAGAATTGTTAATCAATCTTTATTATACACTTAATGATACATGGAGATCAAGCACTCCATTGCATTATTAT
>CM028342.1:44597681-44646864 GCA_016618105.1 Dendrobium huoshanense
TCAAAAAGCTATTGATAGTTTGGGTGAATATTACCAAACTGTCAGGAGGCCTATTAAGCTCGGTGATTTTATGAAAGAGCTTAAAATAGATGAAAAGGTAAGAAGCTGATGATGAATCTCTCCTACGGAGATATGTCGAGTCATCTCAACAACTTTAAAAATACAGAAATGGAGAAATACGCTAAAGAAGCGGCCCCCTGAATTTTGTCTGATGGTGTCTATCAATGGAATTCAGTTCAGAAGATCTATGTTTTCCAGATGATGAAGATTCAGACCCAAGTATAGAATCACAAATGAAACAAGTGAGTTGGGAGACGATTCCGAGTCTACAGATGAATCCCCAGACACAACAATGGCTGACTCTGAAGAGAATGCTTCATCAAACAAGTCTGAATCAGATGAGGTGGCCCAGGTGCAGTTGAGGAGTGGCAAAGTACTGCCGCCTCCACTAAGAAGGGGATTCCTAACAAAGATAAGGAAAAGAGATAATTGTCAATGAAGATATTATCCTAAATGACTCCAAGAAGAAAGAGACTTCATCTAAGGGGTAGATTACAATATCTTATCCCACTTGAGGAAGATCCCAGCACAACTCAGCATATATGATGCCCTCTTGATGTCTAAAGACCTTCGAGAAACTTTGATCCAGCTCTTAAGGACCCCGAAAGATATGTGGCATATTTTGTTGAGCGCAATTTGACGGAAGTCTTGCAAGCTCGAAATGAGCCCCTCATCACCTTTGCTGAGGATGATATGCTGCTTGGAACGGCAGATCACAACCGCCCTTTGTATGTTACAGCAGAGAGTGACGGTATGATGATTAGTCGGATCCTGATTGATCCCGGATCTTCCGTAAATCTTATGAGCCTTAAAGCACTGAGATCAATGTGCCTCGACGTAGAGCATCTTGGGCAAGACAAGTTGATGGTGCATGGTTTTAACGAGAAAGGACAGAAAAACCCTTGGTTCGTTTATGCTTCCTCTCGTATTTGGGAACTCCATACAGAAGCCAAATTTCATGTAATTGATGCGGACACTTCGTTCAAGGCGTTATTAGGTCGCCCTGGTTGCACGAATACGGCGTTGTCCCTTCAAATTACACCAGTGCATGAAGTATCTCAGAGAAGGAGAAGAATTCATGATCTCTGGCGATATTCAGCCCTTTGCAGTACATGAAGTAACAGTTTATGAAGATGCTAAGTACTTCATGCCAAAGAAGCAAAAGCCGTCAAGTTCTTTTGAGGCTAGAGCATCAAATTCTAAGGCTGCAAAGAAACCCAAGCAAGAAGATGAGAAGAAGCGTATAGGAAGAAAGAAAGCGACGCCAACTCTTCCTAAAGCATCAATCATTCCTAAACAAAAGAAGAATGTACCTCATCTTGGGAGTGACACGGATGAAGATGATGTTACTCCTACCAAATCTCGAAAAATATGCCAGTCCACGGATGAATGGAGTAGGCAGATTGAATTTTCAAATGATGATTATGACTACGACTCAATCTACATGAACTCAGTACAGAGTGTGTTCTCCAGAAGAATAGACAGTCTGTTGATTTCAGACAGCGTACTCGTAGTCACACGTGTTCCCTTGCAACATTTCAAGGAAATCATTTCGCGCGAGGGTTCATAAAATTGAAGAACTCTCCATCTTTATCTGCCTCCCCGTAAAATGGGACTGTGCCAAAGATGTGCTATATTCCACGGGAGTTCATGAAGAAGAGAATCATGACTGGGATTGCATGCTCATCGACTCCGAGGAATTATTTCCTACGAGGCTACCCAAATTCAATACCAAAAATATTCAAAGGATGCTACGAAAGCAAATCAATATTCCTACTACCAAGCGACAGCTCCGTACAAGCTTAGGCCTCTGGTATGGGAGAAGTCCGCGTCCATTACCGAAAATACAGATGCATATAAAGGCATCGGATCATCAAAAGAAAATTCCTCCAGAAGGAGATTTGTCGGGCGATCACATGTGGAGAAATCAAATCCGATGATGATGGTGCTGAAGAACATACGAAACCAATGCTTATGATGATCAACCCGTAGAAGCTGAGCCTGCACCAGAAGAACTAAGATGGTGGACAAGCTGCTACGATGGACGAGCTCAAAGAAGTCAACTTGGGAACTGAGGAAGATCCTCGCCCAACCTTCATTAGCTCTCTTTTGCCAGAAGATCAAGTAGAAGAAGTGAAGAAGCTCCTCTGTGAATTCAGGGACTGTTTTGCTTGGACATATGCTGAGATGCCTGGCTTATATCCTGATGTGGCAGTTCATAAATTGGCCATCAAGCCTGATGCAGCACCCGTCAAGCAAGCTCCAAGGAGAATGAGATTGGAGATTGAAAAGCAGGTGATTGCAGAAACGAAGAAGCTCATAGAAGCAGGCTTTATTCGTGAAGAAAAATATGCCGACTGGATTGCCAATATCGTCCCTGTAAAGAAGAAGAATGGCCAGATTCGTATCTGCATCGACTTCAGGGACCTCAATAAGGCATGCCCGAAAGATGACTTTCCGCTCCCAGTATCAGAACTTCTAGTTGACAATACATCCAATTACGATATGTTCTCCTTTATGGACGGATCGTCAGGCTACAATCAGATTAAAATGGCGCATGAAGATGAAAGACATACATCATTCAGAACGCCTATAGGCATATTCTGCTACACAGTTATGCCCTTCGGCCTGAAGAACGCTGGTGCCACCTACCAGCGGGCGATGACTCGTATATTTGATGATTTGATTCATCAGAAGGTCGAATGCTATGTAGATGACTTGGTCATTAAAAGCATAGGCCGAAAAGACCACCTTCATGATTTGAGAATCGTGTTCGAAAGGATCAGAAAGTACGATCTGAAGATGAACCCTCTCAAGTGTGCATTTGGGGTATCCTCAGGGAAATTTCTGGGATATGTTGTTCGACATCGAGGAATCGAAGTCGACCCCAACAAGATCAAGGCGATCGTGGAGATGCCACCTCCAAAGAACCTTCGGCAACTCCGCTCCTTACAAGGACAACTGGCTTTCATTCGGAGATTTATATCAAATCTATCGGGTAGGTGCCAGCCATTTTCAAAGCTAATGAAGAAAGATGTCCGTTTCAAATGGGATGCAGAATGTCAGGAGGCATTTGACAGCATCAAAAGATATTTGTTGAATCCACCCATTCTCGCGGCGCCAATCCCGGGGAAGCCTCTTATACTGTATACGGCAGCACTAGAAGAGTCCCTCGGAGCATTATTGGCCCAGCATAATGAAGAAGGCAAGGTGAATGCATTATACTACATCAGTCGTAGGTTGATAGGAGCAGAAATTCGCTACTCTCCAATCGAGAAGCATTGCTTGGCTCTGATTTTCGCAGTACAGAAGCTCCGCCATTATATGCTATCTCACAAAATCACCTTGATATCAAAGATCGATCCGCTGAAGTTCTTGATGACAAGACCAGCGTTGACAGGTCGTTTGGCAAGGTGGGCAGTGATACTGCTGCAGTTTGATATCACATATGTCCCTCAAAAGGCAGTGAAAGGGCAGGTGTTGGCAGATTTTCTCGCTGCACATCCTATCCCTGCAGATTCTCCGCTCAACGACGATCTACCTGACGAGCAGATCATGAATGTTGAAGAAGATGAGATGCTACGAGTATGGGAAATGTACTTTGACGGTGCATCGTCAATCAAGCGTGCTCGGCCTCCAAATCTCGAAAAGGCTCAAGCCGGAATTGGAATCATTTTCGTAGCACCCGAGGGAGGCATAATGAGATTTTCGTTCAGTTTGACTGAACCTCGGACCATAATGAGGCTGAATATGAAGCCCTAATAGCAGGATTGGAGATTGCAATCGATGTCCGAATTCAAAATCTTCAAATCTTCGGTGATTCTCAACTTGTTGTAAATCAAGTGTTGGGAGTTTATAAAATCACCAAGTTTGAGTTGGGCCTGTTATCATCGGCGAGTTCTTGAGCTTATGAAGCAAATTCCAGTTGTCAAACTAACTCAAGTTCCCCGAGGTCAAAATGCCAAAGCCGATTCTCTTGCTAAATTGGCTAAAGAAATGACGAATATGGACGACGAATGGCCTATAATAATTATGGTGCACAATCGACGGATCTTAGAGCCAGCATTACTACAATTCCCGCAGGCAGAGGGAATACCAAATTCAAGCCAGCAGGATACAACTCCAGTTGATCCTCAACCTCCCAACCAGTTGATCTCGAGGATCAACTTGAAGAATATCAAGTTCCTAAGAAAAGACGAAAGGCCAGTCAAGCTTCAGAATCATGGTGGCATTGTCTAGATGTCGAGGAAGAAGATGACTGGAGACTGCCTTTCATTGATTACTTTAAAGAAAGTAAATTGCCAACAGACAAATCACTAGCTGCTCAAATCAAGAAGAGAGCGCTACGATATGCATTTGTCAACAACACATTGTATCGACGTGCTTTCGAACAAATGTGGCTAAGATGCTTAGGAACTCGAGAAGCTGATAAGGTGGTAGCAGAAGTTCATGAAGGACTCTGTGGAGCACACCAATCAGGTCCCAAGATGGCAATCAAAATTAAAAGAATGGGCTACTATTGGCCGACCATGGTCAGATTTGTATCAATCATGCTAAGAGGTGCCATGAGTGTCAGATCCACGGTGATGTTATACATCAACCGCCAAAATCCGCTGCACCCTACGATAGCATCCTGGCCATTTGAATGTTGGGGTACTGATATTATTGGGGCCGATAGATCCGCCGTCATCAGCAGGACACCGCTTCATCTTGGCAGCACGACTACTTCTCAAAGTGGGCAGAAGCAGTCCCATTTAAAGAAGTTACGTCCGAGCATGTGATCAACTTCTTCACCCATAATGTCGTCTACAGATTTGGTGTGCCACGCCGCATAATCTCAGACAACGGAACTGCTTTCAAGAGTACAAAAATCTATAAGTTTGTTGATCGGCACAAAATTGATTGGCGGTACTCTTCCATTACTATCCAAGAGCAAATGGCTTAGCTGAAGCCTTCAACAAAACACTGGTGAAATTGCTAAAAAAGATTCTATCAAAGAACAAAAGAGAGTGGCATACGAAGATGGCAGAAGCTTGTGGGCATATCGTACGACTACAAAACGCCAACCAAAGCCACTCCTTATTCTCTAGTATTTGGAGTTGAGGCCGTACTGCCGCTAGAAGTTGAACTTCCATCTCTTCGAGTTGCTGTCCGGAATGAGCTGACTCAAGAACAAAATGCTCGTCTAAGAATGGAGGAGCTCGATGCACTCGATGAAATCAGGTTACAAGCTCAGCAGAACCTGGAGATCTACCGAGCAAGAATGACAAAGTCCTTTGATCGAATGGTGCGTCCTCGATTATTTCAAGAAGGAGAATTGGTCCTGGTGCAGAGAAGCCAATCATCCCACACAGAAAAATTGGTGGCAAATTTGTTTCCAACTGGGAAGGACCTTTCGTCATCGAAAAGGTATATCAGGGTGGAGCTTATCAACTCATCGATCTGAATGGTCAAAGGCCCATGCCGCCGATCAATGGCCGTTACCTGAAGAAATACTATGCATGAAATGCTATGTTTAGTGTATTATGCTTTCATGTCTGTTTATTAGCATATACATTTCATATTTTGAAACTCTCTTATGTTATGAGAATACATTTCAAAATCCTCCTGTTAGACTGGGGGCATTTTAAATATTTTTCGGGTCGACATCGCGCTGCGTGCCGAGATCCCCAAATAAATATTTAAAATTTCAAATTCCAATTCTATTCTGCTCTAAAATGTCCCTACAAGACAGGGGGCATTTAAATATTTATTCGGGTCGACATCGCGCTGCGTGCCGAGATCCCCGAATAAATATTTAAAATTATCAATTCAAATGCTACTTTGTGCTAAAGAATACAGATGCTTCTTTTTCAAAGCCTATGCAGGTGATCTCTCAAGGATCGAGACAACACCTTCTCCACAAACTAAGACTCAAAAGTCAAGAAAGAGACTTTTGTGGCTACACCACTCCAACAAAATTTAGCCGAAAAAGCTTGAAGTCTTTCAACAGCCTAAAGCTTAAGGTTCGAATGGGTGTAAAAGGTCGGATCCAACAAGCCCAAATATGGCCGGATCGCTGGCAGCTCCGTCTACTCAACAAGCCATAAGAACGGCCGTAGTAACGGAACCCCCCACTTCGTCAACCCGTCAGTAGAGACTGAAGAAGAACGAAGGCAAATTTGACTCGACAAGTTCAAGTGATCGTAGTCTACAAAGTTCTCCAAAACGACTGGAGAATCAAAGTTCCAGTGAAAGATGGGTCTCGAGCAACTACTGAATGTTCGTAGGCTCCAAAATCTAAAATCGCGAAGGATGACTCCAAATCTGTCAACTTCAGCAAAATCAGCATTGGGAAGCGCAATTCTCATAGCTCAAGTCTGAAGCTGAATGGGTGTAAAAGGTCGGATCCAATACGCCCAAATATGGTCGGATCGCTGGCAGCTCCATCTACTCAACAAGCCATAAGAAAGGCCGCAGTAGAGGAACCCCCATCTCAGCAACCAGAGGACGAAGAGCTGTCAAATCCCAGCTCTCCCGATCTGATGAACTCAAGTAACTCAGATTAAAGTCTTCTCAAGTGGTTAAGGATCAAGATACTACCTACATTCGGTACTATCAACTAAATCCAAACCTGCAAATCCTTCAATAAATTCGTAAAGCACAAAGCGAGGATCGAAGGAACTTTTCTTCAATAAGTCCACCAAAGCACAAAGCAAAGGACCGAAGAAAATTATCCCAAAGTTCATGAAAAGCCTATGGCTGAACTAAGTGAATTCCGTCATCAACAAGTCCGCTATGCACAAAGCTCTGGACCGATGACTTTTCGCCATCGACCTAATACAAGCCTAAGGGTTAGGTCATTGGCATCTACTCCTTCATCAAGCCCGCCAAAGCTAGAAGCAAAGGGCGGAAGGAATACAAAATTTTTTGACAAGTCAATAAAGACAAATCAGACAATCCTTCACCAGGTCTGCAGCATAAAGCACAGGACAGAAGGAATTTAAATCTCGGGACGCTAGCAAAAAGCTGCAGAATGAGCACCCTAGATGATATCTACAAATGTCCCTAAAGTCTGGGGGCATTTTAAATATTTATTTGGGTTGACATCGTGCTATATGCCGAGATCCCCAAATAAATATTTAAAATTTCGACAAGATATCACCACATCTATGGATACATCTAGAAGCGCATATGCTATCCACTAAATGAAAATTTTAGTGTGACATCCAAACAAGATTTTGGAGATCCACTAAAAGAAAGTTAGTGTGACATCCAAACAATTTTTGGAGATCCACTAAATGAAAATCCTTGTGTGACATCTAGAATAGATATCTAGAGATCCATAGGGTCAATCAGCATGCAACAAACGTGGCCCGCTCCAGACGCCTACCACATTTGTTGGGGGGCATTTGTTGACCCGCTGCCGTATAAAACAAAAAAAATTAATTAACTCACCTGTCCGGCGCGCGACTCGCACGACTGCGGAAATCTCGTTCGAATCCTCGACATCGTGCTTCGTATGTCTCCGCATGACTGACGTCGTGTCACCACCCACGATCTCTTCCTTTCGACGTTAAAAGAACGGAGGGAAGGGATTCGAGGGACTTTTTTTCTCTCATTCCTCTGCTCACCCGCTCGATCCTTCTCCTCCGTGGCTGTTCGACGTTGCTTCCTTCGACGACGTTGCTTCCTTCGACGACGTTCCTTCTCGTTCGATCGGAGGCGACACCGGAGCTCACCGACTGTGAATGAAACTTTCTCCCTCTCGTCGCGTCTTCATCTCCTCCGTGGCCGAACGACTTCGCCTCTCCGACGCCTTCGGTGCTGTTCGACCTCACTACCTTCGACGACTTTCCCTTCTGGCCGGACCGGAAGTCCCAACATTTGATCGGAAGCAAGAACAGGCGCTCGTCGGCTGTGAAGATAACTTCTTCCTTTCGCTGCTTCTTCGGCTCACCCGTGGCTGAACGACTTTGCTCCTCCGACCTCTTCCCTATCTGTTTGATCGGAAGCAACAGGAGGAGCTCGCTGCTGTGTAGTCGGATCGGAAGATACGACATTTTGACGGACGCAAGCACGGGAGCACGCAGACAGTGAAGGTAACTTTCTCCCTTGACGCGCGTTACTCCGGCTGAATCCCGCAAATCCGTTGGACAGAGGGATTAAAAAAAAAAAATAATAATAATAATATAAAAAATTTATTATAAATATTTTAATTATAATTATTTTAAATAATTCTAATTAATTCTAATTATTTTTTTTAATTAATTATAATTATTGTAATTAATTATTAATTAATTTTAATTAAATTATTATAATTAATTTAAATTAATATAATTTTTAATTAGTATTAATTTTAATTAATTATAATTTATAATAAATTAATTATTTTAATTAATTATAATATATTAAAATTAATTAATTTTAATTAGTTATAATTAATTATAACTAATGAATTTTAATTAATTTTAATAAAATTTAATTAATTATAATTAATTTTAAGTAATTAATTAAAAAATAATTTGTTAATTAATTATAATTATTTAATATAAATATAATTAATAAAAAAAAAGAGAGTGCTCCTCCCCGCCTCGATCCATGAGCCGACATCCGCCGACAATTGCTTCCGGCCCAAAGGTATAAGATTCTAACTTAAACCCCGTTCTCGACGTTGCAGCGAACCGGGGAACCACCTATACGCGCTCTTGTAGCACGGTAGGAGGGAGCCCGGTGGCGAAGCATACGACGAGGCGGGTAAGCCCTATACACGCTCTTGTAGCGTGGTGGGGACGGTCCTCGACCTCGACACCGACACCGCCGACACTACCTCCACCGCCGGGTCTTCAAGGTATAAAATTTCTAACTCCAATCTCATCCTCGACGTTTGCAGCGGACCGGGGAACCACCTATACGCGCTCTTGTAGCACGGTAGGAGGAAGCCCGGTGCGAAGCATACGACGAGGCAGGAGAGCCCTATACACGCTCTTGTAGCGTGGTGGGGAGAGTCACTGCTGTTCTGGTACGTCACTGCTGTTCTGGTACGGATACTGCTGAAGGCCCCATACACGCTCTTGTAGCGTGGTGGGATGAAATTTTGTACGGCCGCGGTGTCCAAGGACACCTACCATACACGCTCTAGTAGCGTGGTGGGAAGGCCCAGCTCCCCAATTTTCCCCCAAACGGGGATATACGTCGGGGTGCTGCCGAAATTTTCACTGAAATGTACAAAGACTTGAACAATTTGAAAATCTTCTTGGGCAACAATATAGAAGATCTGTACTTGAACAGAAGAGCACAAAAATTGAACTAAAATGAGCAGAAGACCTACGAAGAACAAAAGACTTGGGGATCTAAATCTGAATCAAAATTCAAATGATTTCTAAAGATCAAACCCAAATGAAATAAAATCAAGCTGAAGCCCATTCAAATCATTTGAACAAGAAATTAAACTCAAAAGATTTCAGAGGATCCTTGACAATCAATTGAACTCAAGCAAGAACTTGAGTTGGACTTCAAGAAGACCTGTACATTCTCGTTTGAATCGCTCTTTGTGGCTTTTCATTTACTGAGGTGTTCTTGCTGGTTGTTCTGTGGCATTGGGTTGTATCGATTGAATGTTTAAGATCGTTGAAGGTAAAGCTTGAAGCAGTTTTCACGGTCTTCTTAAAATGCAACCAATAAAGGAGGACCGGCCTCTTAATGTGATGCTAATCAAAGATAACAAGCCTATTTGCTTCATAAGATGCAACGACGATCTTCCGTTCGAAATGGATTCAAATAAGGTTCATCAGGAGCCTGAACCATACTTCAATACAAACAAACAACGGGAGACTCGTGAAGAACAAGACCTCGATGCATGAATTCCTACAACAGTCCCTATGAAGTCAAATGCGCCATGCCTGTTGATTGAGATGGCGACACAGGAGACCAATGATCGAGGATCCGCCTCCCTACAAGCAAATACATCAAAACGCCCACCTGAGATTGGTGATAGGTGGGCATGATGTTGGCAACAATGGGTCTCTTATAAATACCTTCAGGAGGTCGTAGTGAGTACAACAATCCCCTGCAAATGGCTACAAACGACTTGTGGATAACAACAGTGAGTACCTCGTAGGCACAACGAATCACTGTGGACACAAGTACGGATATTACCTACAACAACAGTCCCCTGTAAAGGGATTCTTGTGGATAACAACAGTGTATTGAAAGAAAACGAATCACTGTGGACACGAGTACAGATATCACCTACGACAATGGTGATCAAGATCTTCAAGTATGCCGGGTACAAAGGCAACCCGATGTACGAAAAAAAGACACCCCCTGGCAGAAGAGATGACATGTTTGAACAAATTAGAATCAAACTTCCTGGTGTTCCAAATTCTCTTCTTAGTCTATACTCAAGAAGAAAACAGCTCTGGTACCCATAAATACCGGAAATAACAAGTCTGCCACATTGAAGATCCTAAAAAGAGAGTTCTTCCCAATTAGCATTCTTTGACTCCAGAATCCAGAAATCCTTCCCCGGTGATTGAGAAAGGGGAGGGGGTCAACATCAAGACCAAATCGCCACGGATCTGCAACACTGATACAAGCAGACAGAAGGCGTCTACAATCTACAACGCCACGCCACCGGATCTGCAATTTTCGTATAAGCAGACAGAAGGCGTCTATTCCAAGAATACCCCCGCACGTGCACTATAAATTGTATACACATAGGTACACTAAAGGGGAAAATACAATCTCAACCCGCATGGCCCCGACGAGCGTGTTATTGGTACACACGTGACGCTTAGGGATGCTGCGCGGGTTGACAAGTGAATTCAAGTTCGAATTCGATCCTTCTATACGGATCAATAGAAGTCGACAAGATTCGAACTACCTAACAAAATACACGGTTGTAGCGACCGGTGTATTTTATCTAAATACATTCTTTTTAGGCCTTCAAAACCTAAAATCAAGAGAATTCACTAAACAAAAGGCACAAAGCCTACGAGAAACCCGATCCCCTATCGATAAGTTGATAGGGTCGACAAGGTTCAATCAAATGGAAATGACCCCTAAACACCTCGATGATGGCCGTATTGAACGAAGATCTCAACCGGAGGGGTCCACAAATATTTCAAATTCCACTCAAGTATCCACACAAAATTCGTACTCCAAAAATCCAAAATCAATCCCAAAAATTCAGATATTTAAATCTGAAATCAATCCATCAATCACTCAAAGCAAAATCCATCCACCCTCCGCAATAGTCTGCCGGGGTGGACAAATTCAAATAAATTCTAGCTCACAAAGAGCCAAATGCCTAGTCGAAAATATCACTAGGATCCATTCTCAAAACAAACTCCTGCCAGTAAGGACGTGGTACGTGTCCTCTAACCGGCGGTTAGCTGCCAAATGGCACCGCAGGATAAACGGTTATGACCCGGGGCCCTCTGAACCGAGTGGTTTTGCCGCCAAATGGCACCACGAAATACCGGTTATGGTCAGAGCCAATACGCTCCTTATTGGCATCAAATCCTTGAGATATGAATCAATAGGATATGATCGATAGGGCACAAAGCCCTCTGTTAGCTAAGGTGGATTCAAATTTGTCCCCTTAGACAAACATTCAACCCCGGTCTACAAGGTCCCCTTGGACGAAGCAACCCATGGCTGCCGACAAGGATCCTTCTGTCAGGTTGGGTCGACTACCTCCTCTGACTAAGTAGACCAGGGACCACGATGGCCCGGGACGACGGAACCATGGGATCTTGATCGGGTCCATCATCCATTCCCCCACCATCCGCTTTAAGTGCACGATGGTGAAATTTCTATTTTAAAATATCAAACCTTTCAAATTTCCAAACTTTCTAATCTTACCAAATTCCAAATCCAAAAACCCAATTTTCAATACCCAAACCTATGCTGCTACTATATGCCAGATAACACGTATACTCTACGTATCTGATTGACGACTAGCCTTAATCGAAAGTTCTCTCTCGTGATCGGGAGGGGTAATTAACTATAGGGGCTTGCGCCTATAGGAAACCAGAACTCAGATCATAAAGTCCTCACCAAATGAGGGCGAAATCTCTGGGTAGTGTCTTATTTACAAACCCATCTGCCTTCCAAAATTTACCTCGGAACTTAGTTCGTTAAAACTCCATCGCCAAAGAATAAGAAGCGATGCGGAGGCCGAGGCCGAATTTTCGGAGCCCACAGAAATCCCCATTTATTTCACCATCTCTTTGAACAATAGATCCAAGATATCTTAAGTGTGTACTCATTTTAATCACTTGATCACCCAAGTCACAATCCTCCTTCTAGATCTATTACTATTGAAATTATGCTCCATGTATTTGGTTTTAGATCCACTCATACGAAAGCTTTTAAACTCTAAGGTTGCCCTTCATAATTCAATTTTTCCTTCAACCCCCACTCTCATCTTATCACCAAGAATATTATCATCAGCAAAAAGCATACATTTGAGTACATCCTCTTGCAAATGTCTATTGAGAACATCCATGACTAAAACAAAAAGATATGAGTTTAAAGTTGATTCTTGATATAATTCAATCGAAATAAAAAAAAAACTTTGTCAAACCACCTTGTGTTTGAACATAAGTAACAACTTTATATATACCTTAATGACTTGAATATAAGTAATATTAACTCCTTTTTTTTCTAGAACTCTCTAGGGCACTTGGGACTTTTTCATATGATTTCTCTAAATCAATAAATATTTTATGTAGATCCTTCTTTCCATAGTAGACTTACCTGGCATGAATTCAAACTGATTTTGAAAAACATTAGTATCACGTCATAGCCTATGCTCAATTACTCTCTCCCATAGTTATAATGTATGTCACATTAACATAATTCCTCTATAACTTTCAGACTTTTGTGCATCACCTTTATTCTTAAAATAAGAACCAACACTCCACTCATTTGACATCTTTTTAATCTTCATAGTAATATTAAATTTTTTTTAAGTACATAAATTCTTTGATTTCCTAAGCATCTTCACACCTCTATTGAAATATCATCAGGTACCATTGGTTTTTCACACTTCATTTTGTTTTGAAGCATCTCCAACTTTGATTTTAATAATACGATGATAAAAATTAATTTTTTTATTTTCATTTAATGTGCTAAGGTAACTAAAGTCATTCGAATTTTCATAATATTCATTTAAAAGCTTATTGAAATATCTCATTTACTTATGTTGAATATCCTCTTATAAGATCATAATTTTCATTTTCAGCCTTAATACATTTTATCTAATCTAAATCCTTCTCCTATTTCTTGCTTGTTTAAGTTATCTTATATCATGGCTCTCCTTAGTATCTAATAAATTATATAAATCACTAAAACTAAATTCTCTGTATCGCAAATTATTTTCTTGCTCTCCATAGGTCCCTCTACATCTTTCCCAAATTTTTAAGCTTTTACATTTAAATCAATTTTTTTAACTTTTTCTTTTTTCTTTTTTCTTGTTTATTTTGATTCTACCATTAGCTATTTTTACTATTATTAGCTCTTTCTTTTGATACTCCCAACAGATACTTGCAAACTTTTTTAATATTACTAACTACTTTTTTTTCATGACAACAACTTTCTTATGAATAATCCAAATATTAAGATATTGAATTTTACTCGAACATGTATTTTTATTAGTATTTTTTATATTCTCCCATCTAATCCTAAGACTAAATTTTACTTTATTTTTTATATTGCATCTCTTCATCTTAAAATTAAAAATAATAAGCGATGCTAGGAACATAAAGTTCACTAGAAATGACTTTATAATTTTTACAATTTAAAGTATCTATTTTTCTTATAAGAAAATAATCAATCTGATTTTTACTATGTTCATTCTTATAAGTGATAAGATGTTCTCTCTTTTCTTAAATAAGATATTAGTAATTATAAAATCATTAGCTAGAGCAACATCTAATATTGTTTAATCATTTTCATTTATCAATCCAAATTTATAGCCACCATATATATTTTAAAATCTTTTACTATAGCAATAAATGCTTTTAAAATCTTTTACTATTCTATCAATATGTTCATTTAAATATACTTCAATTAAGAATCTTTTTTAAAAAGGTATCCCTTGGATTACTGTTTTAAATCATTTTAAAAATTTTAATTTTGAACATACATCCAAACCTACTTGAGGAGCATAAATATTTATAATATTAATAATCTTAACATTAACAATAAATTTTTATGCTCTAATTCTATTAATTTCTATAATATTATATTTACAAACTTTTATTTATAATTATACCTACATAATTTTTAGTAAGACTCCTACCTGAATATCATAGTTTAAATTTTAAACTTTCAATCTCGTCAGTTTTTTCTCTAACTCATTTAGTTTTCCTGAATACATAGAATATTTATCTTCCTATGAGTTATAATATTTATTAATTCTATTAATTTGTCTGTAAGAGAACCTAAATTCATAGTTTCTATTTTAATTCTAGTTTTATTGACTAGCTTTTTTGTCCACATCCGTCCATGATGTGAGAGCTCTTGGACACTTTTCATAGTATTTAATCCATACACTTATAAAATTAGGTTACAAATGTTTATTTTCCAACATATTTAAGCATGCTATTCCATAGAATACTAAAAAGTAGTATTCGTATGGTATCAAGCATGTTGAGCTCTGACTTTGTACGTATCTATAATCCATATACTTCTACAAACGAGAGTGTTTATGAAAATTTCAAAACAAAATGTGATTAACATTTATGTTTCAAATTTTTTTCATAAACTCTGAGATCTATATTATCAACCCAGTAATAATCTTATTTTCTCTGATCATTGCACATGCACAAGTTCATGGTGATCACATATCCATAAAAATATTTGCTAATGTAAATTTGAACGTATGTAAATATTAAATTAATATAATTTGCAAGGATAAGAGTATATATGCTAGTTTATGATCGCCTTATGCCTTATTTATGGAATTGATCTGCCAGTATGGAGGGTCTTTTCTGCACATGGCTAGTTAAGACTAGTGGATGAGTGCTTTGCTTCATGAATAAGATTCCTCCTACTTTTATTAATTTGTTAAAGGAGGAATCAAATGCTATTAGGATGTAGTCCGTTTTTTAGTTATTAATGAAGCTATTAAAAAAAAAAAAAGGATCAGTGCTTTGCTTAGAAGTTGGCGTTAGAGTGCACAACAAATATCAATATTGGTGCTTGGTCTTTTGGTACCGGAGCCGGCAATTCATCATTTGTTACCTAGTTTTAATCTGAATGGTTTTCTAATTTATTTTGTATGCAGTCTGAATGTTCAGTAAGTCTTTATTCCTTTGATTAGAGTTTACATTGCTAACTGAATAATGGTATTTAAAGCCATGGTAGAAATATTAGAAGAAGAAAAACATTGAAAGAAAGAGATAACTTTGCAGATGGGCTTGAAGAAGAAACATAAATCAGCACAATAATGATGTCTATGATCGCATTGATTTATCAAAAAACAATGAAGGTTGCATGAAGATAGAAACCTAAAAAATAACCTAGAGTTCTCATATCATGATGAGAAAAAAAGGCTTATAATAATCATTTCTCATTGAATCAGAATAATTGATATATTATAGTAAAAGTTCAAAATAGTTCTTCAACTATTAGTAAATTTCCAATTTAATCTTAAACTTTCATGATTATCCAAATTAGTTTTTTGACTAATGAAAAATGTCTCAATTTGATCCCAAGGGCAAAAGAAATAGTTAAAAGCCCAATAGTTAAATGTGAGGATATTTTGAGTATTATGGTCTATATAAGATTATATTATTTTTTCTATATTTTTTGTTATTTATCATGTTAAAATAAATAAAAATATCATAATAGAAGTTAACCAACAAACTAACAAGAGTGGAGAATTAATAAACGTGGTTAACTTTCATAATAATTTTTTATATAATTTTATATGATAAATAATGAAAATATATAAAAATAATAATAAAATCTCACATACACCATAATACCTAAAATACTCTTCATATTTAAGTGTTACTTTTTTCCTTGGGATCAAATTGAGATATTTTTTAATAGTCGATGGACTAAATTGTTGGGGCATTATGAAAGTCTGAGACTAAATTGAGTATTCTCAATTAGTGTTAAACAAATAAAAAAAACCTAATAGTATAAATCCCATTACTAAAGTGAGAAAAATAACTTTCCTAACTAACTATATATATATATATATACACTGATTTGCTTCCTAATAATTCGACTATAACAAACATATCATTCAGTATTTACTATTTATTATAGTGGGACAAATGCTTGATGTTATTGTTGTTGTACAGTGTAGGTTTCAAAAGAATAAAATATGAAACATGAATTCAAATTTATAATCATACATATATATATATATATATATATATAATAATATATATATATATATATATAATATATATATATATATATATATATATAATATATATATATATATATATATATATATATATATAAGAAAATTGAAATCTTCATGCCTTTTTTCTATCATGTTAAGGAGAAAATAATCATAGGATAAGTCTTATATTTGATTCAAATTAGAGTCCACATGTTCATCCTGAGTCATAACACATAGATTGCTCGTGCTTTCTTATGGTTCACTAGCTGAGTCAAAATCCAAACAAATAATGTTAGTATTAGCCTTATTCATTATTTTAGCTTAATCTTAGCCCCTCCTATTAGTGAATTTTTGCTTTTTATAGTTGATAAATGAGTGGCTAGTGATATTAAGAATATTGTAAAAGATGTGCTTGGAGTATCAAATGGAAAAAAATCCTAATAGTAAGAATGGTTGGTAGTGGAATTCAAATGTTCAAGAAAAGATAAAAAATAAGAAAATTTGTTATAAAAATTAGTTTAGATGTTAAAATTCTGATAATTAGAAAAGATATAAAGAGGCACGCATGAAATCTAAAAAAACAATATGCGATACAAAAATCTTAGCTTTTAATGATTTGTATTAGATACTAAGGAGGGAGGAAGATATATGTATAAGTTAGCAAAGCAAAGAGATATGAGTAGTAAGGATTTAGTTCAAGTGAAGTGTATTAATGATGAAGATTAAAAAGTACTTTTCTTAGAAGATGATATTCAACAAAGGTGGATGAGATATTTTGCTAAACTATTTAATGAAGAATGTAAAAAAACGATTGAATTTAGTGACCTTTGCACCCTAAATGAGAAGAAAGATTTTTTTTTTATCAGCGTGTTAGTTAAACCCAAAGTTAGAGAGGCTTTAAAGAAATGAAGTGTGGAAAAGCTGTTGGATCTGATGATATTCCAATAATGGTGTGGAAATGCTTAGGAGATGAAGAAATTTCTTGGCTTATTAAACTTTTTAATACTGTTTTAAAGTATAAAAAGATGCCAGATGAGTGGAGAATGAGTGTGTTAATTCCTATTTTTAAGAATAAAGGTGATGCACAAGATTGTGCGAATTATAGAGGAATTAAGTTAATGTGTCATACTTTAAAACTATGAGAGCAAGTTATAGAGCATAGGTTGCGGCGTGATACTAATGTTTCTCAAAATTAATTTGGATTCATGCCAGATAGGTCTATTATGGAAGCCATACAATTATTGAGAGGTTTGATGGAGAAACATAGAGAGAATAAGGAGGATCCACATATGATATTTATTGATTTAGGGAAAGCATATGATAAAGTCCCAAGAGAAGTGCTATGGAGTGTTCTTGAAAAGAAAGGAGTTAATATCACTTATATTTAAACCATTAAATATATGTATGTCGGAGCTATTTCTTGTGTTAAAGCACAAGGTGGTTTGACCAAGTATTTTCCTATTTCAGTTGGATTACATCAAGGAGTAACCTTAAGCCCATATCTTTTTGCTTTATTCATGGATGTTCTCACTAGACATTTGCTAGAGGATGTACCTTGGTGTATGTTTTTTGCTGATGATATTCTTCTTGTTGATAAGACTAGAGAGGGAGTTGAATGTAAACTTGAATTATGGAGGTCAACCTTAGAGTCTAAAGGTTTTCACTTGAGCAGATTTAAAATTAAATATATGGAGTGTAATTTTAATAGTAATATACCAAGTGAGGGGATTGTGACTTTGGACGATCAAGTCATTAATAAGAGTACACGTTTTAGATATCTTAGATCTATTGTTCAAAGTGTTGGTAAAATTGATGGGGATATTATCAGCATAATAAAGTTGAATGGTTGAAGTGGAGGAATGCATTAGGCTTGTTGTGTGATAGGAAAGTCCCCCTCAAACTTAAGGAAAAATTCTATAAGATGGTGGTGAGACCCGCAATGCTTTATGGTGCCGAATGTTGGCCATTAAAAGAGAAGCATTATACTAAGTGTTATAGAGATGAGGATGCTCAGGTGGATGAGTTGCTTTACCCTTAGGTGAGCATATACGTGAAACAGTTGAATAAGCTCCAGTGGAGGATAAGATTAGAGAGAGTCACCTTAGATGGTTTGGTCACATAAAATTGCGGCCTTCCGATGACCCAAATTAGGAAAGTAGAGGTACTAGATTTGACTTATGTTAAGAAAGGTAGATGTAGAACTAAAAAGATTTGATTAGAAAATATTAGAAATGATATTTTTTTATTAGATTTAAACGAGAATTTGACCTTTAACATGACATAATGGAGAAAAACGATTAATGTAGCCGACCCCACATAGTGGGACAAAGGATGTATTACTATGTTAGAATGAATATTAATAACAGAATGATTATCACAACATTACAAGTGGAAGAATATCATGTATGCTCATGATTTAAGCTGCTAATCATGAATTTTATCATATTAACAGTTAATTTACTTAATTATATTCTTTTTAATGTTTCAGTTCACCTTTAACTTAATAGTATGTCATGTTTAAATATTTAGGTTTAGGTCATCATAATGTAAATTTAGCCCTTAAGGTGTTATCATAATATTCAGTAGGGCCTAAATAAAATCTTCTATTATCGCTATTGAGCTACATTGATGTCTTTTGTTGTCTCCATTGGGGTTCCATATATATATATATATATATATATATATATATATATATATATATATATATATATATATATATATATATATATCATTACAACCCATCATCGAACATGACATTCTTTGGTGTAGCAATTTCTAATCAATTTATTTAACTTGTAATTAAACCTTTCATACATTATTTAAATAACAGATAATTTCAGTGCATGCATAATAAGGGGGGTTTTAATTAACATATACTTTTTTTGAAATGTTATCAATTAGTGACAGATTTATATAATCATGTTGACCTGCTGTATAACAAAAAAAAAAAAGAAAAAAAAAAAAATTTAAAATCCCTTACCTCTCTGCCGAAGCACGTCGCTCCCCACGTCGCACGATTCGGCGCCGCTAGTCGCACGTCGAAGCTATACCGTCGCTCACACGACTCACTCAAGTCGTTAAAAGGGCTCGAGGCAGCGAGGCCTTCGGCCTCTGCTCTTCTCACGCGCAAGCTCTCTCTCTCCCGATCTCCCTTTCTCCCGCAAGCTCTCTCCCTCTCCCGATCTTACCCCTCCTGCGCCGTTCGGCTACGCTCTTTCGGTCGACTTCCCCTTTCCAGCCGGATCGGAAGTTCCGAAACTTTGATCGGAAGCTTGAACATGAGCTCGCTGGCGTGAAGTAAACTTTCTCCCTTGCACGCGTGACTCCCCGGCTCCTTGCTGTCCGACTTCGCTCCCTCCGACTCTCCCTTCCTGTTGAATTGGAAGTTACGACATTTTGATCGGAGCCGGGAGCAGGCGCCCGCTCTCTGTGAAGTTAACTTTCTCCCTTTGGCGCCGCCGCTCCGGCCTCTCCGTGGTTGTCCGACGTCGCTCCTTCATCGTCGTTCCCCCTCTCCGATCGGAAGCAGCAACGGGAACCCGCTCTGTGTGAGGGTAACTTTCTCCCTTCTCACGCACATCTTCGGCCTAATCCCGTAAAACAAAAAAAAAGTTTTTTTTTTTATTATTTAATTATAATTATATTAATTAATTTTAATTAATTATAACAATTGTTTTTAATTAATTATATTTATTATAATTAATTATGCTTAATTTTAATTAAGTTGTTATAATTAATTATAATTAACTTTAATTAGAATTGAATTTAATTAATTATATAATAATTAATTAAAAATAATTTCTTAATTAATTTTAATTAATTGATATTAATTATAATTAATAAATGCATGCTTCTCTTGCCTCGACATCCTCGATCCTCGATCCACGGGCCCTCTTCCGCCTCGAACCTCCGCCAGACTTCAAGGTATAATTTCTAACTCCAATCCCGTTCTCGACACTTGCAGCGGACCGGAGAACCACCTATACGCTCTCTTGTAGCACGGTAGGAGGGAGCCCGGTGCGAAGCATACGACGAGGCGGGTAAGCCCTATACACGCTCTTGTAGCGTGGTGGGGACGGTCCTCGACCTCGACACCGACACCGCCGACACTGCTACGCAAAGGTATGATGTTCCAAAATCCCATTCTCGACGTTTGCAGCGGACCGGGGAACCACCTATACGCGCTCCTGTAGCACGGTAGGAGGGAACCCGGTGCGAAGCATACGACGAGGTGGGAGAGCCCTATACACGCTCTTGTAGCGTGGTGGGGAGTCACTGCTGTTCTGGTACGTCACTGCTGTTATGGTACGGATACTGCTGAAGGCCCCATACACGCTCTTGTAGCGTGGTGGGATGAAAATTTGTACGGCCGCGGTGTCTACGGACACCTACCATACACGCTCTAGTAGCGTGGTGGGAAGGCCCAGCTCCCCAATTTTCCCCCAAACGGGGGATATGTCGGGGTGTTGCCGAAATTTTCACTGAAATGCACAAGAAACTTGAACAATATAAAGACCTTATTGAGCAACAATGTAGAAGACATGTACTTGAACAGAAATGTACGGAACTTGAACCAAATGAGCAGAGGACCTGTACAAGAACAAAGGACTTGTGGATCTAAATCAGAACCAAAATTCAAATGATTTCTAAAGACCAAATTCAAATGAAATAAAATCAAGCTAAAGCCCAATTCAAATCATTTGAACAAGAAATTGTACCTCAAAAGATCCCAGAAAACTTTGAACAAGCACTTAACTTATTCTTGGAACTCAAACTGTGCAATATCAGGGGACCCGAACATAGAACTCAAACTCAAATTGAACTCAAGTTGGATCCAAATTTGACATGAGCAATAAAGAACTTGAACTTTCAAGAACAACACACAAGACTCAAGCATGAGTTGAACCTTGGACTTGGGTTCAATGGAATACATAGAACTGGGCTTTGGATGAATGAACAAATCAAGATCTAAGTGCACAGTCGTCCAAGCTAACAATAAGTTGCAAGTAGGAGATGAAATCTCGATGTACACAAAAGATGAATGCAACGAACTCCTACGACAATCCCTACAATGCCTGTTGATTGAGAAGGCAACACTACTATTAGATAGTCAAAGACCTGTCCTCTATAAACAAATCCAGACATTAAACCACCTGAGATTGGTGACAGGTGGGCATGATGTAGGAAACAATGGGTCTCCTACGAACAGTTCCAGGAGCTCGTGGTGGATGCAACGGATCCTCGTAAATGGATACAACCAGCTTGTGGATAACAACAGTGAGTACCTCATAGGCACAACGAATCACTGTGGACACAAATACGGATATTACCTACAACGACAGTCCCCTGCAAAGGGATTATTGTGGATAACAATAGTGTATTAAAAAAACAACGAATCACTGTGGACACAAGTACATATATCACCTACGACATTGGTGGTCAAGATCTTCCAGCACGCCGGGTACAAAGGCAGCCCGATGTACGAAAAGAACACCTCTTGTAGAATGGAAGAGATGTTTGGACAAATCCGAGCTAAACTTCCCGGTGATCCAAAATCCCTAAATCCAAGAGGAAAACAGTTATGATACCCATAAATATTGAAAATAACAAGTCTACTACGCCAAAGATCCTGAAGGGAGTTCTCTCCAAATTAGCAGTCTTTGACTCCAGAATTCAGAAAATCCTTCCCCGGTGAATGAGAAAGGGGGAGTCAACATCAAAATCAAACGCCACCAGATCTGCAACACTGATACAAGCAGACAGAATGCGTCTACAACCTACAACGCCACGCCACCGGATCTGCAACACTGATACAAGCAGACAGAAGGCGTCTACAACCTACAACGCCACGCCACCGGATCTGCAACATTCGTACAAGCAGACAGAAGGCGTCTATAATTATTTCAAAGTACCCATGCATGTGCACCTTAGTTTGTATACACATAGGTACACAAGGGGTAAATACAATCTCAACCCGCATGGGCCCTGGCGAGCGTGTTATTGGTACACACGTGACGCCTATGGATGCTACGCGGGTTGACAAGTGAATTCAAGTTCGAATCCGATCATTCTATACGAATCAATAGAAGTCGACAAGATTTGAACTACCTAACAAAATACACTGTTGTAGCGAACGGTGTATTTGTTTAAATACATTCTTTTTAGGCCTTCAAGGCCTAAAATCAAGAAAATTCACAAACAAAGGCACAAAGCCTATGAAACCCGATCCTTTATCGACCAGTAGATAGAGTTGACAAGGTTCAATCTAGAAAAAGGAAATGATCCCAAACACCCCGATGATGGCCGTGTTGAACGAAGATCTCAACCGGAGGGGTCCACAAATATTTCAAATTCCACTCAAGTATCCACACAAAATCCATACTCCAAAAATCCAAAATCAATCCCAAAAATCCAGATATTTAAATCTGAAATCAATTCATCAATCACTCAAAGCAAAATCCATCCACCCTCCGCAACAGTCTGCCGGGGTGGACAAATTCAAATAAACTCTAGCTCACAAAGAGCCAAATGCCTAGTCGAAAATATCACTAGGATCAATTCTCAAAACAATCTCCTGCCAGTAAGGACGTGGTACGTGTCCTCTAACCGGCGGTTAGCTGCCAAATGGCACCGCAGGATAAACGGTTATGACTCGGGGCCCTCTGAACCGAGTGGTTTCGCCGCCAAATGGCACCACAGATACCGGTTATGGCCAGAGCCAATACGTTCCTTATTGGCATCAAATCCTTGATATATGAATCAATAGGATATGATCGATAGGGCACAAAGCCCTCTGTTAGCTAAGGTGGATTCAAATTTGTCCCCTTAGACAAACATCCAACCCCGGTCTACAAGGTCCCCTTGGACGAAGCAACCCATGGCTGCCGACAAGGATCCTTCTGTCAGGTTGGGTCGACTACCTCCTCTGACTAAGTAGACCAGGGACCACGATGGCCCGGGACGACGAAACCATGGGATCTTGATCGGGCCCATCATCCATTCCCCCACCATCCGCTTTAAGTGCACGATGGTGAAATTTCTATTTTAAATATCAAACCTTTCAAATTTTCAAACTTTCAACTCAATTCTCAAATCCAAATCCAGTTCTCAAATACCCAAACCCATGCTGCTGCTACTATATGCCAGATACACGTATTTCTATACGAATCTGATTGATGACTAGCCTTAATCGAAAGTTCTCTCTCGTGATCGGGAGGGGTAATTAACTATAGGGGCTTGTGCCTATAGGAAACCAGAACTCAGATCATAAAGTCCTCGCAAATGAGGGCGAAATCTCTGGGTAGTGTCTTATCTACAAACCCATCTGCCTTCCAAAATTTACCTCGGAACTTAGTTCGTTAAAACTCCCTCGCCGAATAAGAAAAGCAAACGGAGGCCGGGGCCGAATTTTCGGAGCTCACAAATCACAAGATAATTAATTTTGAGCTTAAATTATTAAAATTTATAGTGGTCATTTACACATTAATACTAAGCTGAGGACATACTTTCAACAATATAAAGAATTTGTAATGCATTACATAATTAATTTTAGTTTAAGGGCAAATGTAATTGAAAATAGACAAAAGAACTAGCTTTCTGAATTAGAATATTTCATATCTTTTTTTTTTTTAATTTTTTTTTTTTAGAATATTTCATATCTTATCATATTGCCGATTTGCTTCTTCAACTCAAACACATCTCAACTTTTTACATTGGAAAATCACCTATACAACTCAAATTTAATAATTTCTACAATTTCTATCATAACAATAAGAATATAAATCTATTTATTTCAAAATAACGTTTTACCTTAAAACTTCTCATCCTCATACAGTGTTTGAATTCTAAATCACAAATGAATATTATATATGCTAGGAAATTTACAAAAATTGGATATCTACACTACAATGCCAATTTCTTACCTCTTTTCTTTTCCTCCCCAATTCCCTCTTCTTCTTCTTCTTCTTTTTCATTATTTTCTTCTCTCTTCTTCCTTCTTCTTCCCTTTCTCCTACTTTATTTCTTCTATCTAGCCGCTCATCCTACTCTTGCTTCCACACCAGTCTGCGATCCTAGGCACCCTAAATCGAGAGCTTCCTGAAATGAATACTTGTCAAGGAAGGGAATTTTGAAGTTATTTATTTCATTTTTTTACCTAATCTACCTTTCATAACAACCACTGGAAGCTTTGCTAAGTGCACAAAGGTTATATAATCTCCTACCTTTGCTACAGGGAATTTCTGTCACGACCTGGCCCGAATGCTCGATCTAACGAGGCGGGTACGAAAAGTCGGAAGATAAAATTTATTAAAACATTATTCTACTTCATTTGCGCTAAAGAGCCACTAAACATAAAAAGAATAAATTACTTGTTGTCATTTGCATGTCGTCTTCTATAAATATATTCTTCTCTTTCTGCCATTTCTTTCTTAGAAACTTACCTGAAACATTTAAAACTCGTGGGTTGGGTTTACTAAGTAAACTCAGTGGGTAAACATTAACTATTAACATAAAAATTTATAATACAATTTATTTATTTTGTGAGTCTATTCATTTAATAAGTAGCAAACTTTTCTTTACTTTCTATTCATCTTATTTCATACAGTCTGTTATGCACACTATAACATTTTCATTTACATACATAAAAGATTTACTTTAATATACATTCCTTTTCCCATTTAATTGTACAGGAGCACCGTCTCAATGTACCCAAAGGTACAACCTTTTCCATTTATACTTTTCCATTTCCATTACCTTTTTCCTTTTCCTTTTTACATGCACGGGTATGTTGCTTCTCCAGCCAGTACCATACGGGGGTGAACTCCTGTTTAACTTTTGCATTCATATCCTTTTTCCTTTTCATTTATTTTTTCATCCCTTCATATAAAATGCATTTATATATGTATATATACATAAATACTCATTTATACGTATCTTTTTTCTTTCACATAATTGTTTTCGTACATACCGTTGCTTATTTCAGGTAATCATTTCCAATAGTAGCAGAAATAATAAATCTAAACAATTACATATATACTTCTTTCAAAATGAAAATAGAAATGAAATAAAGAAATTTAAACTTTTATAAATACCCACTTTGAATCTTCTCCTCCAATATTCGTGTAGTTTTATAAGGCCTTTAATTGTTCACAAAACTAAAACAATTTAAGAAATATTAAATCTCAATTTAAATATCTCAATAAACTTTGGATTTCTTCCATACCTCGCAACAAGTTTCTTTCTTATTGAAAACTTCCTTCTTTCTCCCTAAGATCTCCTCTCTTAGCTTCCAAATGTCTTCCTTATCATCAAATTAAATGTTTACACTAATTAGAGAGAATATTAGGAACAATTTATAAAAGATTTGGGAAAACAAACTTTTTCTCCATTTCCTCCCAATTTGTTCTTCTCCTCCACCGTCGTTTCTCTCAAACCGTTACGTCTATAACAATAGAAACGAAAAGGAGTTGTTTAATCTTACCCTCTAACGTGATCGTTTGCTAAAAATGGCAAAAGAAAACTCAGAATCCCTTCTTCACATGCTCGGCCGTCCGCCCGCTCCGCTTCGATGTGCCTTTCGCGAAAATAGCGACCCTTTGCAGGTCGCGATCCTAATATTAGGTAGGTGGCTGGTTGGCCCCCGACCGGTTCATAACAATCTCCCTTAAAAAAATTTCGTCCTCGAAATTAAATCAAGTAAAAGAAAAACATACCTTAATTGAATAAATATGGATATTAACTTCTCATTTCAATTTCCCGCTCCCAGGTGACATCTCTTTCTGATCCATTCTTCCACAAAACCTTTACAAAAGGTATTGCTTTATGCCTTAGTTGTTTTACATCATAATCTAGTATTCTTTCAGGTTCCTCAACATATTTCAAATCAGGTTGTAATTCAATTGATTTAGATTGTATTCTCTTGGAATCATCTGAGACATACTTCCGAAGTACTGATATATGAAACACATTATGAATTCCTTGCATATTCACTGGTAGATCCAATCTGTATGCCATATTTCCAATCCTTTCTATGATTTCAAAAGGTCCTACAAATCTTGGACTCAGTTTCCCTGTTTTTCCAAATCTTTGCACACCTTTCATTGGGCTGACTTTTAAGAAAACAAATTCTCCTACTTCAAATTCCACTGGTTGGTACCTTGCATCATAATACTTTCGTTGCCTGTCTTGAACTGCCTTTAGTCTGTCTTTGATCAATCTGATTTTGCTAGTAGCCTCATCTACCAATTCAGTCCCAATCATCTTTCTTTCACTAGTTTCTACCCAACACATGGGTGTTCTGCATTTTCTTCCATAAAGAGCCTCATAGGGTGCCATTCCAATGCTAGCTTAGAAACTGTTGTTGTAAGCAAATTCAATCAATGGTATGTGAGTCTTCCAATTTCCTCCAAAATCTAAAACACATAATCGCATTAAATCCTTCAAAGTCTAAATTGTTCTTTCTGATTGCCCATCTGTTTGTGGATGAATTGCTGTACTGAAAGTCAATCGGGTACCCATAGCTTCCTGAATCTTCTTCCATAGTTTAGAAGTGAAACTGGCATCTCTATCTGAAACAATAATTTTGGAATTCCATGCAATCTCACAATTTCATCAACCTATAATTTTGCCAACTTTTTCACTGAATTCGTCTGCCTGATTGGTAAGAAATGAGCTGACTTAGCTAATCTGTCAATAATGACTCATATTGCATCTCGACTCTGCCTTGACCTGGGTAATCCAATCACAAAATCCATCGCAATGTCCTCCCATTTCCACTCAGGTATAGGTAAGGGTTGCAGTTGACCACTTGGCTTTTGATGTTCTTCTTTAATCATCTGACAGTGAATACATTTTTCTATAAATTCTGCAACACTTCTCTTTAATCCTGGCCACCAAAACAAACCTCTAAGTTCCTGATACATCTTTATACTGCCCGGGTGAATTTCATATGTTGAGAGGTGAGCTTCCTACAATATCTCGTCTCTTAAGATTCCAACCTTTGGAATATAGATCTTGCCTTTATACTTTAATAACCCTTCTCCATCAATAACAAAGTTCTCTAATTGCTCTGGTTGCACCTTCTTTATGATGGTCTGAAATTTTTCATCCTGAGATAATGCATTGATAAGTCTATCTTTCAAATTAGATTGGATTATCAGCTGATTCAACATCATATCTTTTGTCTCTTTTTGATTGACCACTGAAATCTCTAACTTTTCCATATCCTGACTATCTGCTCTTGTTGAGTGATTAGCCAATTTGCATTTCCAAGTGCTTTTCTGCTAAGTGCATCTGCAACTACATTTGCCTTTCCAAGATGATACTGTATGCCCAAGTCATAAGCCTTAATGAGCTCTAACCACCTTCTCTGTCTCAAATTAAGCTCTTTTTGATTGAAAATGTACTTGAGACTTTTATGATATGTAAACACTTCACATCTGACTCCATACATATAATGTTTCCATATTTTGAGTGCAAAAACTGCAGCTGCCAATTCTAAATCATGAGTGGGGTAGTTCCTTTTATGAATTTTCAATTGTCTTAAAGCATAGGCCACCAGTACTCTACCATGTTGCATCAATACACATCCAAGCCCCCCCTTAAGGAAGCATCACAGAAGATTTGGAACCCTTCTGAACCTGATGGAATTGTCAATATCGGGGCAGTCATTAAACAATTCCTTAACTTCTAGAAAGCTCCTTCACACTAATCACTCCATTCAAATTTCACTGCTTTCTGAGTTAATCTGGACAACGGCATTGCAATATGAGAGACCCCCTCTACAAACCTCCTGTAATAACCAACAAGTCCTATAAAACTCCTCACCTCTGAAACTGTCGTTGGTCTTGGCCAATCTGATATGACTTGAATTTTATTGTGATTAATTGAAATTCCTTCACCACAAATCACATGCCCTAGAAATTTAACACTGCTCAGCTAAAATTCATACTTTGAAAATTTGGCATACAACTTATTCTCCTTTAATGTTTGCAACACTGCCTGCAGATGACTGGAATGACTTTCTTCATCTTTTGAATAGATCAAAATGTCATTAATAAACACAATTACAAATAAGTCCAGAAATGGCTTAAAAACTCTATTAATCAAATCCATAAATATAGCTGGTGCATTTGTCACCCCAAATGATATTACTACAAATTCATAATGGCCATATCTGGTTTTGAAAGCTGTCTTTGCTATATCTTTCTCCTTAATCCGTAGCTGATGGTATCCAGATCTCAAATCTATCTTAGAGAAAACTGTAGCTCCTTCCTGTTGATCAAATAAATCATCAATTCTGGGTAATGGATATTTATTTTTAATAGTAAGCTTATTCAGTTCTCTGTAATCTATGCACATTATGAAGCTCCTATCTTTCTTCTTTACAAACAGTACTGGAGCTCCCCATGGTGAAGAACTTGGTCTGATAAACCCCTTATGTAGCAATTCCTATAACTGACTTTTCATTTCTTATAACTCTTTGACTGCCATCCTGTAAGGTGCCCTTGCCACTGGTTTTGAACCAGGTATCAATTCGATAGTGAAGTATATCTCCCTTTCTTGTGGTAATCCTGACAAATCATCCAAAAATACTTCTGGATACTCTCTGACTACAGGAATATTTTTCAACTCTTTAACTACCTTATTTGCATCCTTCACTTGAGCAAGAAAACACTGACATCCCTTGGATACAAATTTGTATGCTTTCAAATAAGTAATTATCATTAAAGAAATTCCTCTCTCACCATAAAATTTCAACTCTCCATCCCCAGGAAAATTAAACTTTACAATTTTATTGTTGTAGTCAATAATCACAAAGTGCCTTGATAACCAATCCATTCCCAATATCATATCAAACTCTTGTAATGGTAAAACATTCATTGTGGCTTCAAACTCTCTTTTATTTATTTTGAAAGTCACTTTACATACACCTTTCACATTCATAAACGATCCATCTGGCATTAGAACTTCCAAAATTACATTTGTCTCATAAACATTCAATTCAAGTGTTTTAACAAATTATTCTGAAATGAAGGAGTGTCAAGCTCCTATATCAAAAAGAATTCGTACAGGCTTTCCTTGCATCATGATCAAACCTATAAAATTACATGAGAAAGACATAAACATACATATTTTTTTTAATAATACTTTCATAATACATATTCATTCACTTATCATTTTTATCACTTGTAATCACTTCAGGTGAATCTTTAGCATCCTTCTGTGTCAGTGCATATACTCTAGGTAGAGTATTCTGTCAGTTTTGACTTGATCCTGGAGTAGAAGCAGCTGATTTCACTGTTCTTAGTCTTCAAATATTCCTTTGAGATCCAGTATTTATCTTTGATTATCTTGCTGGTTTTTGCCCCAAAGTAGGACAATTCTTGGCTATATGACTCGGTTGATGACACCAGAAGCAATTATTTGTACCAGATAAGCATTCTCCTTTATGTTGTCTTCCACACTTGCTACAACTGTTCACACTTGAACTGTCACTGCTGTTGGACTTTGTCTTTTTCCAATTAAATTTTCCACCTTGTGAAATAGACTTGCTATGTGAACTCTGAGGATTTTCCATAACTTCACCACTTTTCCTCTTCTGAAAATCACGTCTTCTTTGAGTATTTTGCAGGTCTGCTTTTATCCTTTTAGCTCTTTCCACTAACACTGTATAATCTTCAATTCCAAGAGGAACTAAGGGTTGCCTAATTGCATCCTTCAGTCCAGCTAAGAATCGGTGGCATTTATCTTCCATAGTGTGTACTAAGGAGCATATCTGGCTAATGCTGTAAAGTCAGCTTCATACTGCTTAATTGATCTATCTCCTTGTACCAATCTCATAAACTTGTCCTGCATTTACCTCCTCACAGAAGGAGGTACGAACCAATTTCTAAACACCTGAGTAAAATCATTCCACTTAATTTGCATGCCAGGTATTCTTTCAAATTTGTCTTGATACAGCCCTCTCCACTATCTTTCAGCTTCTCCTTCCAGTGCAAAGGTTGCCAAGGAAACTTTTCTCTCTTCTGGACAGTTCATACTTTCTAATATCTTTTCAATCCTCAACAACCAATTTTCAGCATTATTGGTCCCTCTATTCCTTTAAATAATGGTGGTCTCATATCCTGAAATAATTTCAGATATTTATCCATAACCGTTACACCATCACTACTACTCCCCGATGATTGATTTCTTAAATCTTGAATTAGCTGAGTTACAACTGTCATCATTTGTACTAGTGTATCAGGATTAACATTAACATTTGGTACTGATCTTTCCACTTCTTCCACCTCTTCCTCTTTTTCAGGATTAATTTGTTTCCTGTTATCAATAAATAATCCATTCTACATTAAACTTTCAATTATTAATAAGCATCATAATGGCTCTTTCAGTATGATTTAGATCTTAATTGGGCTCTGATACCACTTTTGTCATGACCCAGCCCGGATGCTCGATCTAACGAGGCAGATACGAAAAGTCGGACGATAAAATTTATTAAAATATTATACTACTTCATTTGTGCTAAAGAGCCACTAAACATAAAAAGAATAAATTACCTGTTGTCATTTGCACGCCGTCTTCTATAAACATGTTCTTCTCTTTCTACCATTTCTTTCTTAGAAACTTACCTGAAACATTTAAAACTCGTGGGTTGAGTTTACTAAGTAAACTCAGTGGGTAAACATTAACTATTAACATAAAAATTTATAATACAATTTATTTATTTTGTACGTCTATTCATTTAATAAGTAGCAAACTTTTCTTTACTATCTATTCATTTTATTTCATACGGTCTATTACGCACACTATAACATTTTCATTTACATACATAAAAGATTTACTTTAATATATATTCCTTTTCCCATTTAATTGTACAGGAGCACCGTCTCAATGTACCCAAAGGTACAACCTTTTCCATTTATCCTTTTCCATTTCTATTACTTTTTTTCTTTTCCTTTTTACGTGCACGGATATGTTGCTTCCCTAGCCAGTACCATATGGTGGTGAACTTCTGTTTAAGTTTTGCATGCATATCCTTCTTCCATTTCATTTATTTTTTTATCCCTTCATATAAAATGCATTTATATATGTATATATACATAAATACTCACTTATACCTATCCTTTTTCTTTCACATAATTGTTTTCGTACATACCGTTGCTTATTTTAGGTAATCATTTCCAACATGAGCAAAAATAATAAATCTAAACAATTACATATATACTTCTTTCAAAATGAAAATAGAAATGAAATAAAGAAATTTAAACTTTTATAAATACCCACTTTGAATCTTCTCCTCCAATATTCGTGTAGTTTTGAAAGCCTTTAACTATTCACAAAACTAAAATAATTTTAAGAAATATTAAATCTCAATTTAAATATCTCAGTAAACTTTCGATTTCTTTCATACCTCGCAACAGGTTTCTTTCTTATTGAAAACTTCCTTCTTTCTCCCTCAGATCTCCTCTCCTCGCTTCCAAATGTCTTCCTTATCATCAAATTAAATGTTTACACTAATTAGAGAGAATATTAGGAACAATTTATAAAAGATTTGGGAAAACAAAAATTTTCTCCATTTCCTCCCAATTTGTTCTTCTCCTCCACCGTCGTTTCTCTCAAACCTTTACTTCTATAACAATAGAAACGAAAATGAGTTGTTTAATCTTACCCTCTAACGTGATCGTTTGCTAAAAATGGCGAAAGAAAACTCAGAATCCCTTCTTCGCATGCTCGACCGTCCGCCCGCTCCGCTCCGCTGTGCCGTTCGCGAAAATAGCGACCCTTCCTGGGTCACGATCCTAATATTAGGCGGATGGTTGGTTCGGTTGAACCGACCCCTAATTGGTTCATAACAATTTCATAAGTGAACAATAATGGAAAAGCAAACTTTAAGAAATTGAATTTAATTCCATAATCTTCATCTCCTTGCAAATTAACATATACTTCTAGATAGCAATATGATCTACTTGACGAGTAGACCACAATAGGACAACTTTTTGATGTTTTTTTTGTAAAAATTGATATTTTGAGGTATAATTTAATTAAGGAAATTTTGTACTTCTATTTTATGGAAATTTGATATTATAGTTTTATCTTTTAAAATTTATCTTAACAAATTTAATTGTTTTTTTTTAAGTTAAGATAGCAAAAATAAAATTTCCTTTTAATTTAAAGTAGCGCCTACACAATAATAGATTCAAGTTATTTCCTTCTTTCATATTATGATCAAAGCAATAATTTTGACGATGAGATTATAATCTTTTCTTTTATAATAGATTTTCTAAAATCATTCATCAATTATGTAATCAACATTTAGTGTATGCAAGTTTTCCCACTATAGATTGCAGTAAGCTAAAGAGTAATAATAAATCAAAATGCAGAAAAGAAAGTGCAAATCAATATGTCGTAGTTCAACAACCATCTGACCATCCTTGAGTCATCCTCTCAAGATTTAATTCACACCTGCACTAACCTTAATCAATAATGTTAACTTGTATGTAGTTGTGTTTGCGATTATCCAATTATTGAATATAAGCTTATTCTCATCGGGCCAACACAGCACCATCATCAACAGTGAAGGGATTCCAAATGAGAGGACGGTAGGAGGCAATAATTCAAATTTAGAATAATACTTCTATACAGAGTTCATGCTTGCTGTGGTTGCTGGATGGCATGAGTTGGCCTACTTTTCTGACTTATCCAAGTCTGGTAGGTGAACGGGTTCAACAGCCTAGTCTGCTCTTGTTTTGAGAACACCTTCCGAATTCACAATGAGCCTTCTTAGTTTTTCAATTATGTCACTACTTTTATCTATTTCTTGCTTGTGATGATAAGCTGCAGCTTTGGTCCTAATCTTATGATCTAAATGCTCTTTCACATGATTACTTTCCATTGATGTTTTGATTGTTTGACTTTTCTGTTTATCAGGATTAAAAAGAATGGCGTAATGTTCCATGATTTTGTAAAGTTTTGTGGTAGTCAAAATGAAGAAAAGGTTATTCAAAGCAGACCAATTTCAGCATTTAACAATACGATCTTGGCAATTATGGATACTCAAGGAGATGAAAATGATAAGGATCTTTTTAATAGGAGCACAGTCCATGTTGAAACTCCACCAAGTGAACAAATGAATGAACATTGCGAGAGAAAACATTTTAATAAACTTCAAGGATCAAAGTACGTATGCTACAGCTGATGCAGCGCCCTCATCAACATTTTCTTTTTAATGTAAATCTGTAGCAATTCTAAATTATTGTTGTTGTTGATTTGTGTAGTAATACTTTAGCTATCACGGATTCTCAGGGGAATTCACAAGGAGATGAGGAGAATATTGGTCTTCATGGAAATATAGAACATAAGGAAACTACATCAGATAAAATGGTGAATGCAAAGCGCAAGAAAAAACAAGCCAACAAACTTCAAAATCCAGAGTACGCATTATTAACTATCTTCTATGCTGATCCTTTATTCTCTTTCTACTTTTAGGTATTCTATTTAGTTGTATTTAATCACTTCAATTTTTGCTCTGAATGATAGTACTTTGGCAAATAAGGATTCTCAAGCAGATTCACAAGGATATAAAGCTGATTTGGGTTTTCTTTTCCCACACAAGGAGACTTCATCAAGTGAAATGATTAAACGGACTAGAAAGAGAAAACATTTTAATATACTTCGGGGCTCAGAGTACGTGCATTTCACGAAAGAAGCAAAAGTCATTTTGTTCAAGCTCATCTTTTTTCTTTTTTACTTTGTTAGTTTTTGAATCATTCATATTTTTGTGAATAGTAATACTTTGGCTATTAAAGATTCTCAAAGAAATTCAATGAGAGAAGAAGATGATGTTCTTCATGGGAATACAGCTCACAAGGAAGCTACGTCAAATGAAATGATGAATACAAAGCACAAAAGAAAACATTCTAACAAACTTCCGGCCTAGTATGATATTATTTGATCAAAATTTTTTTTTTTTAAGTTTACCTTTTAGTAGTCATTTGTTACTCTTGTTATTGCATGCATAATAGTCCTTTCATGCTAACGAAATGTCGTGGAGATGACGGGAATTTGTGGCTTTCTAATATAAAGACAACACATAAGGAAATCTCATATAAAATGAAAAATGGATGTTGCAAAGGGAAACATGCCAATAAATCTCAAAAGCACAGTCTCTTATGTTGATTGAGCTGACCTTGTTTTGATCTACTTGTTTATGGTTCAGTTTGATTAACTATAAATGTTCAAAAATTTTGAATTTCAACTCTGAAAGTGGTCACACTGAAGTGAATTGCAGTGATATATGTTATGCAGGAACCCTACTGTGCTTATTTGGGCTGAATTGAGTTTCTCTTTTACCCATCCTCACATTATACATTATTATTATTATTATTATTACTATTTTAAGTTAAAATAATATTCTAATCTATCAACTCATTAGATAATTCAATGTTTTATTAAAGATGAAATATAAAACGGATGGTGACTTTTTAGCTGAAAGATTGAAATTCACCCGCTTTGATTGTGATTTTCAAGAATGTGACCTTTAATTCAGTTTCAGCCAAATAAATTTTTTAAATCACTTACAGAAGTGAGATTAATTGCTTCTAGACACTTAATGATATTAAATTACTGCTGTTTTCTGTGAACAGTGATACTTTGGCTATTAAGAATTTTCATGGAGGTTCACAAGGTGATGAGCAGAATGTTGGTCTTAATGGGAATATAGCGAGTTTGGGAACCACATCAAATGAAATGATGAATGCAAAGCACAAGAAAAATCACACTAATAAATCTCGATCATCAGAGTATGCACTATACAATTTCGTTTAAGCCTTTTAATATTCCTTTTCTTTTTCCATTCAAGTATTTTTTTTAGTCTTTAATCACTCTTGCTACTGCTGTGAATTGTAATAATTTGGCATTTAGGGATTCTCAAGGAGATGTTAAGGAAGTTGTCCTTCCTAATGTAAATATAAAACCTACAGAAACTGAAAACAGAATAACTAATGTGATCAAGAGAAAGCATTCCAATAAACTTCAGGCATCAGAGAATGCATGTCATTTAATATGGCAGTCTAATATCTCTGCATAGTTATTTTGCTATTTTATGGATAATTCTTGCATCTTTAGTGTACTTATTATGCATGCTTTCATTGCTTTCTTTCACAGTTTGGCGAATGAAATTCATGCCTTTGTTAAAATCAGTTCTTCAATATAGTAATGATTTGAGATTTATTTACGGCATTAATCTAATATGACATCCAATATTGAAATAACTGTTTTTCATTCTTGAGCTATGACTAAATTTGAACCTGGGCTAGTTATAAGTAGTTCATTTATTTTTGTTATTGCTAATTTAAGTTGTAGTGTTATTTAATTAAGGTTCATCACTAAGTTCATATATTTTTATATTGTTTTAGGAGATTCTTATGAATGATATTTAGAGTAATGTGCTTTGGGCTATATGCTTTTAGTAGACGTCTGTCCTGTGTGAGGCCTCGATTAAATAAGTGAAAAATTATGGCGGACGCGGACTTGATCATAACTATTTATTATATGGAGCTATTGGGCCAAACCACTAGTTTTGTAGAGCCGTTGGGCCAAATTACTTGTTAGAGGATATATACCACATCTTTATTAATATGATATTGTTTGAGAATTAATCTTAGTGATATTTTTGACTGAGCATTTACTTTTTGTGAGTTGAATTTATTCTTGAGTTCATTGCCTTCGCTTAACTATTACAAAGGATTGATGATTCTTGTTTTAAGTTATTAGATGATTAAATTATATTTTAAAATATTAGATTTAGTGAAGATATTCTGAGTTATCAATGGAGGGGGATGGCCAAATATTTTCAAGCATGAATGAAATGATTTTGGAAATATGGTAATGCATGCTCTTTAATTAAACATTTGAATCCCATGAATTAAGTTAAATAAGATGCAATGAAATAAATATATTAAAAGCAAAATCATAGAATTAATTAATGACGTGGTCTGCCCATGTATGGATCAAGGCATTTAATGCATTAGGCAAATTTATGAATTTTTTTAACTATTTGATTTTTGAAATTTGAATAAAAGGAAAATAATTATGTCAAATATTTCATAAAACTAATTCAAATATTCATATGAATTTATTTAATTCAAAATTTGGCCAACACATAATTTTAAATGATAAAAATAATAAAAATAATATTCGAGAGAAAAAAGTAATAGAGGAGAAAGAAAAATAAAAAGAAAAAGAATAATATGTTAATTTGAACATAATAGTTTTATCATGTGCTGTAAATTAATGTAATAAATTTATGCATGGCTAAATATGGATAAGTGACTAATAAATAATGCAACTTGTATTAAATGTTGCATGATAAAAATGTAAATGGATAAATGTTCCTTTAATATAAGTAATCTTGTTTATCAGGACATAATTATTATAAATAATGTCAAGCAATATTTAGTAGTTTTGTAAAATATCTTAAATAATTTTGTTTATATTTATTTTTTGCACTTTGTGAGCAAGATTTATCATGTCACGTAAAATATTATAATTACCAAACAAATCCTGACTCATGTTTTTTTTAGTATTCTTGCACAAGCAATATTTAGTAATTAAATCAGCCTTTGCCTAAAACATTTGAAATTAAAATCAATTATTTTCAACCATATTTTTATTATCATTAAAATCCAAAATATGAGACATTTGGCTCATACGGTTAACATTTGTTAGGCTTAATCTAATATTTGAGTTGCAGTACTACAAAAGCATTTCGAAATTGAGGATTGTAAGTCTTGACTTTCTGGAAATTCAAATAGATTCATAAGTCACGAACTTCAAATCAAGTTAATTAAAAATATTAAACAAAAATCAAAACTTACGATCCTTACAATTGTTATAAGCCTCATTTCAATTAATTTGGATTTTACAAAGAATGTAAGCCTTATCCCAATTGACTGGCCATTCCAAGATTACAAGCCCATATAATTAAAACCAAACTTGCTTGTTTATCTATAAGATAAGGCTATATGATTCATTAGTAGACTTTCTTATTCTTTGAAGTTATAGGTCCTATTTATGGACCTTCCAATAGATGTAAACCCATCCCAATAAATTTGAGCCTTTAAATGGATGCGATCCTCAACTCAATTTAAATTAAGGCCATCTCCCATGCTAACAAGCTCAACAATCAAAATCAAATCCACCAAGAAAATCATATAAACAAAAATGTTAAATATTTAATTTAATAAAAAAAAAAAATTTAAACAAAAATGTTCTGCGTCTTAGATAAACATTTTCAATATAAGCTCAATCTCAAAACTAGTTGTGTCACATTTGCCTATGAGTTTTTTTGGTCATGCTCAATACCTTTGAACTGTACCAGGCCATATTTTGCACCTCAAAATCATTTAATGAATAATGGTATGGTCGGCCTTTTGGCGGTAAATGTATTGACGCTAATCTCAAAATGACATCTTTTACACACCTTTTCTTCTTAATTTTCTTGGAATACCCAAGAGGAGGCAACCCATGATTGCTAATTAGCTCCATTGATGTTATGGCTTCTGGCTTTCTAACTTTGGTAGATTGAGTCCACTGGTATGTCTGATGAAATTATGAAATTTTGATCATGTCTATCTCTGTGCCAACCATTCCCCTTACAATTAAAATCATGTATAACTACCAAATTGGGCATGACATACAAATCTGAGCAATCTCGTTCATTAAGAGTGCTTTCTTGTGGTTGAGCCTATAGGAAGTTTCGAACTTAGATCTAAATAAATTTTGACATTATCAGGAGAAATCTAATTAATGTATACTTAACCACTACAATCAAAACTGCTGTTGATCAACTTCACTTACACATTGAGGAGGCTCACAGGGAAGGGTGGGTTTTTCCAAAGTGATACGTGAACTAATGGAACCTACAAAGAAAATGATTGGGAGGAATGATTTATAGTTTCTCTCTTAGTATTGGAAACGAAACTCAAATTTTATTAACTTATGTCATCTAGTGTGGTATACTGGTCAATCATAGTATGACTAGAATTCTCAATAATGGATTTGACATTTTTAACAGTGAATAAACTAGCAAAGAGCAATTTTTAGAGGTAAATTTGGTGGTCCGATGCAGAATTGTATTCATCCAAACGATTTAAATAAAAAACAAACGTTTATTAATTCATGGACCAAACAAATTGCTATTTAGTTGGCACATACAGGAAAATTTGCTCAGAAAAGAAAAGTTGATAATATCGAATTTTTCAACAATTTCTGAATAACGTTATGCGAGTAATTTATTTATTTATATTTCAAGGAGTAAGTAGTCCATTGCCTTAAGCACAATCTGTATTTTCACCACGGTTCTGTTATGTCACTTTGTTAGTTTCTTATTTCATGTCGTAATTAGTGATTTGAGGATAATTCATATGATAAACATTGCCTTGTATTTAAGTATTGCTCGTTTTATTCATCGTCTTGTCAGTTCCATGAATGAGAAATTTCACTTCGTGTAGGAATGAATCCAAGGGAAATGATGATGGACTTGCATCAAAGAATGACCAAAGTGGAGATGCCATGAAGGTTTGCAATTAATTATTCATCTATGATCCTTTCTCTTCAATTGAACCTTTGTACATCATTCAATTAATTTTACTGTATGTTATTGAAATTTTTTGTACTGAACTGTTATGCATTTTTTTTACTTAAAAATTGGAAATTCAAAATTTATTGAAAATGGTAGAGTTAAGATTACAAAATATTCCAAATGATTTATGAAGACACTTCAGGCAATACTCATCAGAAATGAATGTAAAATGAGATTCATAACTCCAACCACAGATAGTTGGGCAAATTAATGATGCGATTATTTCAATTATTAAATTGATTAGTTTTTGTCGTATAATTTATATCATGTTTATAAACAACAATCTTCAATATCTTGTGATCATTATTGTGCTTTTTTAAGCTGAAGTCTTTTTAAAGCCTACTATTTAGAATTATCTGCCTTATTTTCTGTTGAGCTGCCAACTTCTGTATGAAAATACAAATAAGAATCTAAAATTCTAAAGTTGTATTTGACGTTATTTGGCTGTCTCGAATTGGTAATACCTATTGCCGGCAGCTTTTGAATTTCTTAGTGTGTTTTAGGACGTGCATTGGCAGGCCTGGACAATTGCCCTTTTTCACACAAATTTATTATTAATTTTTCAACTGCATTATTGATGATGCTGGAATCCATGGATTCTACTGTCTTTCCGTCAAATGTAATAAAAATCTGCTTTCCAACATTCGGATAATGCCTTGTTATTTTACTTTAGTGGTCGTTCTTGATTAGGAAAATATTAGTTTGATGTCTATGGCAAAGCTGTGGATCACCACTCCCCCCTTTCTATTTAAAACTTGTTTGTGCTCTAGACTTTGTGTAGTATTAAATCAATGAATTCTTTTAGAAAACTTTAGCTTTTTGTTCTTGATAAACACATACAATTGGCCAAGAAAAAGACTAACCTCCTTTTGTAAACCAATCCTGGAATTTGTGTTGTGCACAGGGAAGAAAAACCTTTAGGTTTCACGTACTGCTTCCAGCAATTTCCTGCTCTGAGCCTGGCTGTCTGTTTAAGCAGCAACACACTTCATACAATCAACAAGAAAAGAAAATTCCTTCTGTTGGCTATCCTGCACCTTCAACAAGACTCCTGCACCTAGCAATGAACTTAAACTCCTTTCCATAGAAACCCTCCAGCCATGGCACTTCTCCGCTAATTGATGACCACAACAATAGGTTGTTGGTATCTTCCTCGGAGGTTCCAACTTCTTCAGCAGTCACCAGGTTTAGGTTCTTGTCAAGAACATGCACTCCTACGACCAACTAGGGAAGGGAAAAGCCAGAGAGAATGAAACGAGAATAGAAGCGATAATAGAAGAGGAAAAAATGAATTGTCTTTACACCAAGGCAGCGAGACTGTATCCATAGCCACACCTCAAGGAATTTGTATAAATTGAAATTTATACAAATAATGAAAGTGCTTTGATACTAATCAAAAGCATACAACACACCCAAGAGAGGGGTGTAAATTGGTGTGTATTTAAAAATTTTTAAAATATGCGAAAGCTTTTATAAATAAAAATACCATTTTTCCCTTTTTTTAATAACACTATAATAATAGACAAATACTAATGGCTATTATAATTAAAAATTTTCTTTTAAATAAGGCAACAAAACAAATAGCCACAAGTTGAAATATTTTTTTTTAATGCTAAAGAGCAAATTATAATGAGTTAAAACTTTTTTTGATTTAAAAATTATATCCAACAATGATATCATGAGTATGCATATAACAAAAGAAATTATGAAAAATAAAAAAAAACTAAAGCAAGAAAATGCAATTTATATTTATACTGGTTTGGTAAACTTGACCTAGATACACTTCTCAAATCCTCTACTTTGAAATTCTATTAACTCTCTCCTTCTTCTCTTATCAAGGTGGAGAAGCTTCTCTTGCTCACAAGTGTTGACCTAAACTCAAGCAAAAAAAAAAAGAAAAAAAAGAGAAGATTAAAATCATTACCTGTTGCCGCCCATACCAGAAGCTATGCGTAAATCCTACCCAAAATTCGGATATCTGCTACAGTGTCGCGTCGCCAGTCTACAAACGGCGCTGCTGCAGTCGTATCACACTCGATCGCACGCCTCGAGCCCGCCTCTGCCTCCGCCTTTAAAACGCGACCGAATTTCTCTTCCATGACACTTCTCTCGCACGACTCCTCTCCCTCTATCGCAAGCAAGCCGAACACCCTGCAGCCTTAGCCCGTCGAGCCATCTCCACCGAATCCCAGACATCTTCTCCTCCCGTTCGCTACCCACACGACCCCAGCCTTCAACCTCTTCGTCTCTGTCCGAGCCCTCCTCCGACTCCTCCTCCCGACCGTGAGCCCCGATCCTCACAGAGAGAGAGAGAGAGAGAGAGAGAGAGAGAGAGAGAGAGAGAGAGAGAGAGAGAGGCAGGTTTCTTCCTACCTAGCCGCACTCCACAGCAGCCCTGCCCGACATCTTCCCCTGTGCCGATCTCACGGCCTACAGCCACCAGCCGCGCCGATCTTACCTAACCGAACCCGTCGCTCCTCCTCCGACGCCGTCCCTGCCCGCTGGATCGGAAGTTACCACATTCGATCAAAAGCATCAACGGGAGCTCACTGTGAGGGTAGCTTTCTCCCCTCTCGCGTGCTCTTCTTCGGCCAAATCCCGAAATCCACTGAACTAAGGGATTTAGTAAATGTGGGATTTAAGTCGTAGACACTTAAATCCGAGATTTACTATCTCTGGGATTTAATACGCTCACCAAAACCGTTCGGCTGGATTTAGCATAAATCCGACTTAGTTCCCACTGTAAATCCGATACCAAACAATCTTTTGAGAGCTTATGCGACCAAATCCTGTAACTCAGCCAATCCAGAGGAGGAAGAGAGGGGAGGAGATTTTCTCCTTTTTATTATTATCAATTATTTTGAAATTATAATTAAAAGTTAATTGTAATTTATTATAATTAAATTAATTGTATTTAATTAATGATAATAATAATCAATTTTAATTAAAATAAATTATAATTAATTTATAATTATGGTTAATTATTTTTCATTAATAATTAACTATAAATTATTAAAATTAATTATAATTCATCATTTTAATTTAAATTAATTATTATTACTTATAATTAAATATTATTAATTATCGTTATTATAATTAATTATTTTTAAATTATAATTGATTTATTTTTTTTAATTATAATTTTTCGAAATAAAATTGATTCTTTTATCGATGCTTGCGACGGGCCGGCAAACCCCCAAGGCGCTCACGTAGCGTTGAGGGTGGGAAACCGGTGCGATGCTTGCGACGATTTAAGGATCCCTCTTCAAAGCTTGCAACGAGCCGGCAAACCCCCGAGGCGCTCAAGTAGCGTTTAGGGTGGGAAACCGGTGCGACGCTTGCGGCAAAGGGGATATAAAAAAAATGTGTTTTATTTATTTTCTTTATTTTTATATAAGTACCCCCGAACGCCCACGTGGTGCAGAGGGGGGAAAATCTGTGTTTATTTCTAACACATGTTTTCTTCTTATAATAAACAAATCCAAAACACCCTTAAATGCTCACGTAGCAGGCGGGGATAAAAAAAATTTCATATGCGACCGCGGTGTCATTTTTGACACCTACCTGAAGCGCTCACGTAGCGTCGAGGGGAAGGTTGCCTCTTGGTTTTTCCCCTAAACGGGGGAGACGCCGGGAGTTTGCCGAAATTTGGATTGAAAATTCAAGGACTTGAACAAAAAAAAGAGCTTGAACTTGTGGACTTATTTGAAGAAAATGAGCTTAAAATTCAAGTGAATTTGAAAATATAAAAGAATTTGATTGAACTCAAAAGAATGAATGGAAAGAACTTCTACTTAAGATTGTAGTTTGGGACAACTACAATGATCACTTGAACAAGAACATTGACTTGAGATTGTAGTTTCGAACAACTACAAGAGGACTTAAATATGAATTTGAACATTTGAAACTCATTCGAACAATAGTGGACTCGAACAAATGGAAGAAGCTCATCTTAAGTTTGAACTATATTTCTACTCAAACTTGTGCTAGACCTTGGAATTCAAGATTGAATCTAATTGAACTACAAAATGCTTAATCAAATTGAACCTAAATTTGAATCAAATGAGGAAGACTTGTATGTTTGGACATACTTGGAATCAAGCATAGTGGACTTGATATTAAACATTCAAACTCAAATTACTTGAACAATTTTGTGATGAGTACAAAAGCTCGCACACAGTCGATGTTCCTCAAGTGAAAATAAACATTAGATTCCGACAAATGACAACGATCAATAACGTGATGTTTCTCATAAAGATCAAGAGTCCTCATGTAAATGTCAACTAGCAACAATACAAAGACCTTCAAACAAGTAGCCCCTTCGATCATTTAAATGTATTCAAAACAATGTCATGCATTCAAATAAGAATTTATGCATGAGTCCCTTACACTTGTGAGAGTCTTGTGGATCAGAATAAAGACATTGAAGATACTATCAAGTTCCTTACACTTGCTATAAATCAATTTTGAAGGCCAAGAACTCACAAGTGGAAATTTGGTTGTAAATAACAAGAAGATTGTGATGTTATGATATGGGAGCTATTAGAGCCTACGAGATCATTCATAAAATCAAATATGTAGGAATCATCATCTCAATTGAATGGTTATCTTATAAAAGCTCCAATGGGTGTTGTAGTTGACCCCTAAAAGCTACTCCAACAAAAGTGCAAATCTTCTATCAACAATAATGAACTTGATAGAAGCTTGTAGTATCTTAAGAATACATGCAACAATTGTTAGAAGAATTGAAGAATGCACAAGCAAATACACCAATTGTAACGAATATATGCATGTGCAACGATGACAATTAACGACGAATAATAAATGCTACAACACATTTGCAGTAAATAAACAATCAATGGTTATAAAATACATTGATCCACTGCAAGCAAAGATTGAAGATATGCAATGGATGTAAGCTCCTACAAGTTATCGTAGAAGATCCATTATATGCCAAACGTGATATTCACAAGCAAAATATAAAAGTGCTACGATAAATACCAAATCCTACAAGCCATTAAAGGAGGCCTATTATACATTCAACTCGATATCTGCGGGCAAATGTTAATGATCTGCAATACATACGAGCTATCTACGAATACCGATGTATGTATAACATGCCATCTATGGGTAGATGCAGAAAGACTTCAGTAAATGCAGTATCCTGAAGTTAATTTCCGTCTATGAAGGAATACATCTACCTGTCCACTCATAACAATGACGGATGTACTACGTGAACTAAACAACTACTATGAATACAAGCATCTACGAACAAAGGCAGGAGATTAGTTAGTGCACTATGACCCGCCTACAAAAATCAACAAATAGTGCACGACAGTCTACCTGTACGAAGCAGCGAACAATTCTATTCAGAAGCTGCTACGCCACGCCATTGGATCTGCAACATTCGTACAAGCAGACAGAAGGCGTCTATTCCAAAAATACCCCCGCACGTGCACAATAGTTTGTATACACATAAGCACACTAAAAGGAGAAAATATAATTCAAACCCGCATGGGCCCCGGCGAGCGTGTTATTGATATACATGTGACGTCTAGGGATGTTGCGCGGGTTGACAAGTGAATTCAGGTTCGAAACCGATCCTTCTATACGGGTCAATAGAAGTCGACAGGTTTCGAACCATTAAGTAAATATGAAGTTGTGGCGACTGGTATATTTGCTTTAAAATATTCATATTAGGCCATCAAGGCCTACAACAATATGAATTCACTAATAAAGGCACGAAGCCTACAAAACCCGATCCTCTGTCGACAGCCCGACAGAGTTGACAATGTTCGATCAACAAAAGAGAAAAGACCCCAAACACCCCGATGATGGCCGTGTTGAATGCAGATCTCAACCGGAGGGGTTACCAAATAATTTCCAATGCCGTTCCAAATATCCAAAAAACCCAAAAAACTCCACAAAAATCTCTAAAACCCAAAATCCCAAAAATATTCAAAATTCCAAAAATATTTAAAATTTGAAATCCAACCATCAAAGGCTTAAAGCAAAATCCATCCACCCTCCGCAACAGTCTGTCGGGGTGGACAAATTCAAATCAACTCTAGCTCACAAAGAGCCAAATGCCTAGTCGAAAATATCACTAGGATCCATTCTCAAAACAATCTCTTGCCAGTAAGGACGTGGTACGTGTCTTCTAACCGGCAGTTTCGCCGGCAAATGGCACTGCAAGTAAACGGTTATGACCCGGGGCCCTCTGAACCGAGTGGTTTTGCCGCCAAATGGCACCATGAAATACCGGTTATGGCTAGCGCCGTTACGTTCCTTATTGGCATCAAATCCTTGAGATATGAATCAATAGGATATAATTGACAGGGCACAAAGCCCTCTGTCAGCTAAGGTGGATTCAAATTTGTCCCCTTAGAACAAACATTCAACCCCGGTCTACAAGGTCCCCTTGGACGAAGCAACCCATGGCTGCCGACAAGGATCCTTCTGTCAGGTTGGGTCGACTACCTCCTCTGACTAAGTAGACCAGGGACCACGATGGCCCGGGACGACGGAACCATGGGATCTTGATCAGGTCTATCATCCATTCCACCACCATCCGCTTTAAGTGCATGATGGTGAAATTTCTATTTTTAAATATCAAACTTTTCAAACCCTTCCAAACCCAATTTCCAAATCCAATTTCTACCAATATCAAAATCCATTGCTGCTACTATATGCCAGATAACACGTACACTCTACGTATCTGATTGACGACTAGCCTTAATCGAAAGTTCTCTCTCGTGATCGGGAGGGGTAATTAACTATAGGGGCTTGCGCCTATAGGAAACCAGAACTCATATCATAAAGTCCTCACCAAATGAGGGCGAAATCTCTGGGTAGTGTCTTATCTACAAACCCATCTGCCTTCCAAAATTTACCTCGGAACTTAATTCGTTAAAACTCCCTCGCCGAATAAGAAAAGCGAGCGGAGGCCGAGGTTGAATTTTCGGAGCCCACAACAAGGTAATGGAGAAATCCTTTTTGTGGGGCCCACAAACTTTTTAGCATATCAAGAATCTTTCTGCTCTCCTGTGGTGCTCAGGAGGAGAAGAGGTTTTGGGGGGAGCTCCTTGGGAAAGATGTAAGGTGTATTTATTAAGGGATTTGGGCTGATTTAAATTCAAAATAAGGAGAGAAGTAGGAAGATTTATATGTTAACAGGGTTGTTTTATTTTATCATGTTATGTGTGTTTGCTGTATTTTTCTTTGTAGTTGTTCCTAGCGATGCCTAGTGTTTGTGGAGAGCCGATTTATTACTCGAATAGTAGATCAACCTGTATCTTGGTTTGTTATGCTGAAATAAATGCTGATTTTTACTGTGTTTTATCTTGTTCTTGTTGTTTTTGTAGTGTGGAGGACAAATTTCTATCAAGTTGGTATCAGAGCACGATTCAGGACCTATGGTGCTGAAGAAAGTGGATGCTTTGGAAGAGAAAATAGAAGAAGAAGTTGGTCAATTCAAATATGAAGTTGAGGAAAGGATTTGATCCATAGACGGAAGGTTTTTTAACCTAGAGGATATGATAAAGAAAATATTAGAGCTTCACATCCATCGACAACATTGGAGGCAAGGGTATTGGCGGGTGATCAAGGAAGTGGGAGAAACCCCAATATTGGCACAATAAGGGATGATCGAGAGGTAGAAATCTTTGGCGACAAGAAAAATTTGCCACCTCTTGAATTGATAACCAGGAGGGAAATGGGTGAAGGATTTAATATGATGGGAGGGAGGAAGGTGAGGATCAGGAGGGATCCTAGTATGTCCGAAATCAAGGTTTTTCTTAAGACCATGGTGAGTACAATCCAGAGAGAAGGATGAGATTCTTGGTGGAGCTCCAGAGCCTCGAGGGAGGGGAAGCATGGAGAGAGAGGGGAAAGTTACAGAGATAGTCCAACCATTCCTGCAACAATTCAGCGAGGTGTTCCAGCTATCTTAGGGCCTACCTCCCCTAAGGGAGCATGAGTATGCCATCATCATGAAGGAGGGGGTATTTCCTATTAGTGTTCGACCCCAAATATCCATTCGTTTAGAAGGATAAAATTGAGAGACTAATCAAGGAGATGTTGGTGGCCCAGATCATTCATCCCAGTGTTAGTCCCTTCTTCAATCCTATGTTGCTGGTCAAGAATAATAATGTTAGTTGTTGATTTTGTCTAGATTATCGGGCTCTGAATAAGGAAATGGTGTTGGATAAGTTTCATATAACAATCATTAATGAGTAGCTGGATGAGTTATATGGAGCGGTGATATTCTCCAAGATTGATCTGAAATCAGGATACCATCAAATCAGAATGCGACCCGCAAACATTCACAAGACTGCTTTTGAGGACTTATGAAGGTTGCTATGAGTTTTTAGTGATGCTTTTTGGGCTTACAAACACCCTAGCTACCTTTCGGTCACCTCTAAACAAGATATTTCAGCCCTACCAACGCAATTTTGTATTGATTTTTTTATGATATTTTGGTGTATAGCCGGTCTGAGGCAGAGCATGTGGAGCACTTGAGGGTCATGTTAGTAACATTGAAGGAGCATCAATTGTATGCCAATTTGAAGAAGTGTTCTTTTGCACAACAAAGGGTGAGTATTTCGGACATGTGTCTAAATCATGAGTAGCTGCAGATCTTTCCAAGATAGAGGTTATTGTTGGAGTGGCCCTTACCTAGAACCCTGAAGGAGTTGAGGGGATTCTTGGGACTCACCAGGTATTACAGGAAGTTTGTGAGGAGATACAACTCTATAACATGGCCTATTTATTCCCATGGTGCTGGATTGGGAGGCCTTGAAGCTTGAGAGCGAGCAAGATGAGGAGTTGAGTAAGATCAGAGGAGACTTACTGCAGGACAAGAATAACCATCCTGGTTACCCCTTGATGGGTTAGAAGCTGCTATACCGCAGACGGTTTGTGCTTTCGAGGACATCACCATACATCCCTCATTTATTGCAAGAGTTTTATGGCACAACTATTGGGTGTCATTCAGGAGTTTAGAAAACATATCATAGATTGGCAGTGGAGCTATATTTGTTGGACATGGAAAAGAATATAAAGGAGTTGGTGGCTAGTTATGATGTGTGCCAGAGACAAATATCTAGCTATGGCTCCAGGTGGTCTTATAGAGCCTTTAGCATTATTTGAGAAGGTGCGGGAAGAGGTGACTATGGAATTCATCGAAGGAATACCTAGATCAGAAGGGTTCATAGTGCTTTTAATGGTGGTGGACAGATTGAGCAAATATGCTCATTTCATTCCCTTATGCCACCCATACACTGCGGTGTCGTGTGGCAGCTACATTAGTCAAAGAAGTGGCTCCTTTGCTTGGTATACTTGAGGCCATTATGTTCGATCGAGATAGGGTCATTCTGAGCCACTTTTGGAGAGACTTATTCAAGATGTAGGAGACTATTTTGAAGCAAAGTACAACTTATCACCCTCAGACAGGTGGCTAGATGAAGGTGGTGAATCACAGTGTGGAGAGTTTTCTTCGTTGCTTTGTATCTGATACACCAAAGATGAGGGCCAAGTGAGCTTGGGCGGAATATTGATACAATACTTCATATCATACAACAACCAAGACATCGTCTTTTAAAATCCTATAAAGTATGGATCACCTCATTTGATATATTATGGGCATGACAACACACCAGTGTCATCAATGCAAAGTACTTGGGAGAAAGAGATCGGATCTTTGCAGAATTGAAGGAACATTTATGGAGAGCACAACAAATCATGAAGAAGCAGGAGGATGGACATGGGAGAGACATGCAGTTTGAGGTCGGGGATAAGGTATATTTGAATATATGTGCTTACAGACAAATGACTTTGGCTCTACGAAGGAATGAGAAGCTCTCCCCCTCTGCTACTTAGGGCCCTACGAGATAGTGGAGCGCATTGGCGCAATAGCATACCACCTATGGTTGCCGTCAAGCTCTGCCATCCATCTCGTATTTCAAGTATTTCAATTGAGACGAGCCATTGGAGCCCACAAACTCTCACCCACACTACCAGCCAGACTTTTAGAGGATATGGATGTGATGTTAGAACCACTTGAGATGAAAGGGGTGTGCTAAGGTGACAAGAGGATCAGGGAGGTGATGATCAAGTGGAAAAGGAGTTGG